>PISX010005629.1:0-105730 GCA_004024625.1 Mellivora capensis | reverse complement strand
TACAAGCATGACACACAAATACATGAAATGTTCCATATTTTTCCAGCATGGTGACCATAGTCAACAATACTGTACAGCATGTTTGAAAGTTGCTAAAAGAGTAAATCTTAAAAGTTCTCTTAACAAGGGGCTCCTGGGTGGCCCAGTCAGTTAAGCATCTGATTGGCTCAGGTCATGATCTCTGGGTCCTGGAATAGAGCCTGGTGTCAGGCTCCATACTCAGTGGGGAGTCTGCTTGTCCCTCTCCCTCTGCTCTCCCCCCATTTGTTCTCCCTCAAATGAATAAATAAAATCTTGGAAAAAATTATGTTAACAAGAAAAAAAGCTATAACTATGCAATGATAGATATTATGGTAAACATTTTGGAGTATATACAAATATTGAATCATTATGCTCTACACCTGAAACTAATCTTGTATGTCAATTATACCTCAATTTTTTAAAAAGTCACAGACTAAAAAAAAAAGTCACAGGGGCACCTGGGTGGCTCAGTGGGTTAAGCCGCTGCCTTCGGCTCAGGTCATGATCTCAGGGTCCTGGGATCGAGTCCCGCATCGAGCTCTCTGCTCAGCAGGGAGCCTGCTTCCCTCTCTCTCTCTCTGCCTGCCTCTCTGTCTACTTGTGATCTCTCTCTGTCAAATAAGTAAATAAAATCTTTAAAAAAAAAGTCACAAACTGAGGGAAAAAACATACATACACATACACACACACACACGGAGAGAGAGAGAATGTATATATTGTGCCCATATATAAATGACATGTGCATATATATATAAACAAATGTGTATATACAACTTGTGTATATATATATTTGACAAAGATCTTTTTTTTTTAAAGATTTTATTTATTTATTTGACAGAGAGAGATCCCAAGCAGGCAGAGAGGCAGGCAGAGAGACAGAGAGGGGGAAGCAGGCTCCCTGCTGAGCAGAGAGCTCGATGCGGGACTCGATCCCAGGACCCTGGGATCATGACCTGAGCCGAAGGCAGAGGCTTTAACCCACTGAGCCACCCAGGCGCCCCTGACAAAGATCTTCTATCCAGGATAGAAGATCTTCTGCAACTTGAGAATAGAGATAAGCAACCCAATAAAAATTGGCAAAAGACTTAAATCAATACTTCATAGAAGAAGATATACAGGAGTTTCTGGCTTACTCAGTCAGTAGAGCATGTGACTCTTTTTTAAAAATATTTTATTTATTTATTTGACAGACAGAGATCACAAGTAGGCAGAGAGGCAGGCGGTGGTGGGGGGGGGGGGGTGGCAGGGAATCAGGCTCCCCACTGAGCAGAGAGACTGATGCTGGGCTTGATCCCAGGACACTGGGATCATGACCGGAGCTGGAGGCAGAGGCCTAACCCACTGAATCACCCAGGCGCCCTGAGCATGTAACTCTTTTTTTTTTTTAAGATTTTATTTATTTATTTGTCAGAGAGAGAGAGAGAGCGCGCGAGTGAAGAGAGCGAGCACAGGCAGACAGAGTGGCAGGCAGAGGCAGAGGGAGAAGCAGGCTCCCTGCCGAGCAAGAATCCCGATGTGGGACTCGATCCCAGGATGCCAGGATCATGACCTGAGCCGAAGGCAGCCGCTTAACCAACTGAGCCACACAGGCGTCCCTGTAACTCTTGATCTTGGGGTTGTGAGTTTGATCTTCACATTGGGTGTAGAGATAACTTAAAAATAAAAATCTTTCAGGGCACCTGGGTGGCTCAGTCAGTTAAACATCCGACTCTTGATTTCAGCTCAGGTTATGATCTCAGGATTGTGAGATCAACCCCCCCCCCCAATTAGCCTCCACACTGGGCATGGAGCCTACTTAAGATTCTCTCTCCTCTCTCTCTGCCCCACACACACACACACACACACACACATGAACAGTTTCTCAACATCATTATTGATTAAGGAAAAGCAAAACTTAAATCACAATGGGATACCACTACTTATCTATTAAAACGACTAAATTAAAAAAAAAATTTTAGACTGTTGGTGGGAATGCAAGCTGGTGCAGCCACTCTGGAAAACAATATGGAGGTTCCTCAAAGAGTTTAAAATAGAGCTACACAACCCAGAAATCACACTACTGGGTATTCACCTTAAAGATACAAATGTGGTGATCCAAAGGGGCATGCACACCTGAATGTTTATAGCAGCAATGTACACAATAGCCAAACTATGGAAAAAGCCTAGATGTCCATCAACGGATGAATAAAGACGATGTGGTATATATATGTATATATAATGGAATACTATGCAGCCATCAAAAGAAACAAAATCATGCCATTTGCAACAATGTGGAAGGAACTAGAGGGTATTGTGCTGAGCAAGATAAGTCAATCAGAGAAAGACAATTATATGATCTCCCTGATAAGAGGAATTTGAGAGACAAGATGGGGGGTCATGGGGGGTAGAGAGGGAAAAAATGAAACAAGATGGGATCAGGTGGGAGATAAACCATAAGAGACCCTTAATCTCATGAAACAAACTGAGAGTTGCTGGTGGGTGGGGGGTAGGGAGAGGGTGGTTGGGTTATGGACATTGGGGAGGGTATGTGTTATGGTGAGTGCTGTGAAGTGTGCAAGCCTGATGATTCACAGACCTGTACCCCTGGGGTAAATAATACATTATATGTTAATTTAAAAATTTTTTTTTTAGAAACAGAACCAAACATCGGTAAAATGGAGCAACCAATTTGGAAATTAGTTTGGCTGCTCCTGATAAAATTAAGCATACACCTACACCTATTCTGTGACTCAGCAATTCCATTCCTAGATATTTACTTAAGAGAAATGAAGATGTATGTTCACAAAAAGACTTGTACAGGAATGCTCATAGCATTAAATTCATAACAATTAAATACTGGAGACAAGTCAAATGTCTATACACAGGAGCATGGATAAATAAATATTATGAGTTTACTCATAAAATACTATTAAACCATAAAAAGCAAAGGACTAATGATAGACACAAACAATGACACTGACAAATCTTACAGACATCATGTTGGCGGGGGGCGGGCAAACACAAAAGAGAATATATTGTATAATTCCATATATGAAGTTTTTTAACATGCAAAACTAAATAATACATAGTGATAGAAATTAGAACTGTGGTTGCCTCTGGAATTGGGATGGATTAGAAAGAAGCACAAAAGAAATTTCTGGGGTGATAGAAATGTCCTCTATCTTGTTGAGGTATGGATTTATGGGATATATGGATTTGTCAAGGCTCATTTATTTAAAAACATTTTTTTAAAGATTTTATTTATTTATTTGACAGACAGAGATCACAAGTAGGCAGAGAGGCAGGCAGAGAGAGAGGAGGAAGCAGGCTCCCCGCTGAGCAGAGAGCCTGATGCGGGGCTCGATCCCAGAACCCTGGGATCAGGACCTGAGCCGAAGGCAGAGGCTTTAACCCACTGAGCCACCCAGGTGCCCCGAGACTGTCTTTTTTCCATCAGATATTCTTTCCTGCTTTGTTGAGGATACATTTCTGGGTTCTCTATTCTGTTTCTTTGATCTATGTGTCTGTTTTTGTGCCAGGGCCGTACTGTCTTGATGATTACAGCTTTGTAATACAGCTTGGAATCCAAAATTGTGATGCCTCCAGCTTTGGTTTTCTTTTTCAGCATTACTTTGGCTAATTGGGGTCTTTTCTGGTTCCATACAAATTTTAGGATTGTTTGTTCCAGCTCTGTGAAAAATGTTGATGATATTTTGATAGGGATTGCTTTGAATACGTAGATTGCTTTGGGTAGTATCAACATTTTAACAATATGTTTTCTTTCAGTCCATGAACATGGAATGTTTTTCCATTTCTTTGTGTCTTCCTCAATTTCTTTTATAAGTGTTCTATAGTTTTGAGAGTACAGATCCTTCACCTTTAGTATTTTTATACTCTTTGGGTACATACCCAGTAGTGCAATTACTGGATCATAAAATAGTTCTCTTCCTAAATTTTTGAGAAACTCCAAATTTTGGAGAACTCCAAAGTGGCTGCACCAGTCTGCATTCCCACCAACAGTGCACAAGGGTTCCTTTTTCTTCACATCCTTCCTGACACTTGTTGTTTCTTGCATTTTTTATTTTAGCCATTCTGACAGGTGTGAGGTGATAATCTCATTGCGGTTTTGATTTGTGTTTCCCTGATGATGAGTGATGTTGAACATCTTTTCATGTGTCTGTTGGCCATCTGAATGTCTAGAAAAGACCATCTTTTGAAATTTCTTTAAAATACCATTGAGTCCAGGGGCGCCTGGGTGGCTCAGTGGGTTAAGCCTCTGCCTTCAGCTCAGGTCATGATTTCAGGGTCCTGGGACCGAGCCTGCATGGGGCTCTCTGCTCAGCATGGAGCCTGCTTCCCTCTCTTTCTCTGCCTACCTCTCTGCCTAGTTGTGATCTCTCTCTGTGTGTCAAATAAATAAATAAAATCTTTTAAAAAAATAAAATAAAATGCCATTGAGTCCAGTGCCAGCAAGATGGAACAAGGGTACTACAGCTAATCTTTCCCAATGATGACAACTAAAAATTCTGGATAGAATACAAAAAGCAACTGGACTCTGGAAAGTGGACAGTAGTAGATGGATCGGGGAAGAAAGTCTTGAAGAACAATCAGTTCCGGTTTCCATGTCATAAATGAAGGCAGCCCAAAATGCAGAACTGCGTTAGTGTGGATGGCAAATAACCTGAGAGAGAGCCCCTTCTGATTAATTCTTAAGGAAAACCATCGTTTAATGTTAGAAGTGTCAGACAACAATGTTGAAACAGTTATTATAACCATCTTCCATGATGGTAAAGGTGAACCCTTTCTAAATGAATGGAAACATAGTTCTCAGAAGAGACATCAAAACTAAAACATAACTGTGAACTCGATCAGTTAATTGTCTGCCTCCAGCTCAGGTCATGATCCCAGGGTCCTGGGACTGAATCCCGCATCAGGATCCTTTCTCAGCAGGGAGACTGCCTCTCCCTCTACCTGCCACTCTCCCTGCTTGTGCTCTCTCTCTGACAAATAAATAAAATCTTCAAAAAACAAAACAAAAAAAATAAACAAAAGTGGGCTACCTGGCTGGCTCAGTTGGTAGACTGTATGACTCTTGATCTCGGGGTTGAGAGTTCAAGCCCCATGTTGGGTATAGAGATTACTTAAAAATAAACTTAAGAAAGAGGAATCATGTGGAAACTTAATTGTAAAATACAATATCTGAAATAAAGAACTCATTGATAGCCTCATCGGCAGAATGCAGATGACAGAGAAATCAGTAAGTAAGCTTGAATACAGAGTAATAAAAATGAGAGAATCCAACCAGAGAGAAAAAAATATTGAGAAAAAAAATTAAAAGAGCCTCAGAAACCTATGGGACAATAGTAGAAGGTCTAACACTTACGTTATTGAGTCCCAGAAGGAAGAAATTGATGTAGAAAGAACTTCAAGAAAGGCTAAGAACTTCCCCAATTTGTGAAAGGCATACATTTACAAATTCAAGAATCTCAGCAAACACCAAAAAGGATATACTCAATCAATGACAAAAATAAAAAAATAAATTTAAAAAAAAGCAAACGACCTGATTCAAAAATGGGCAAAGGACTTGAATAGACATTTATCCAAAGAAGATATCTAAATGGCTAATAAGTGCATGAAGATACTCTACATCACAGTTAGGAAAATACAAGTCAAAACTACAATGTGATACCATCTCAAACTCAGTAGAATGGTCATATCAAAAACAAAACAGAAAACAAGTGCTGGCCAGCGCGTGGAGAAATTGGAACCCTGTGCACTGCTGGTGGGAATGTAAAATGGTGCAGCCATTGTGGAAAACCGTATGAAGTTTCCTTAAAAAATTAGCAATGGAATTACTGTATGTCCCAGCAATTCCACTTCTAGGCATACACCCCAAAGAAACGAAAGCAGTCTCGAAAAGATGTTCATGTGGCCACATTCCTAGCAGCATTATTCATGGTAGCTAAACACAGAAGCAACCCAAGTGTCCAAGTAGAGGGAGGGGTGACAAAATGTGGTATATGCACACCATGGAATATTATTCAGCCTTAAAAAAGGAGAGGAGATACTGACACCTGCTATAACGTGAATGCACCCTGACAACATTACGCTAAGTGAAATAAATCAGTCACCAAAAGGCAAATATTGTATGATTCCACTTCTATGAGGTGCTTGGAGTAGTCAAAGTCATGGAAAGTAAAATGGTGGTTGCCAGGGTTTGGGAGGAGGGGGTCAGGGGAGCTACAGTTTCACAGGTATAGAGTTCCAGATTTGCAAGCATTAGGGGAATGGATGGTGGTCACCGTGCACCACAGTGTGAATGTACCCAATGCCTGAATCTTATGCTTCAAGATGGTGACATCAGTGGAGCTCCTGGGTGGCTTGGGTCATGATCTCAGGGTCATGGGATCAAGTCCTGTGTTGGGCTCCATGCTGGACATGGAGCCTGCTTTAAGATTCTCTCCCTCTTTAACCACTTTAAACACACCCCTCCTCCTGGCTCGCGAGCAAGTCCTCTGGAAAAAAAAAAAAAAAGATCCTCTGCTAATTGATAAGAAAATGACATCAGCATTAAAAAATGGTGACAATGGTAAATTATGCTATGTCTTCTAATCAGAAAAAAAATAAGAAAAAGATGTATTCAAGAAAACCCTGCCCAGACAGATCACAATCAAAGTGCTGAAAATCAAAGATTAAAAACATCATAAAAGCAGCCAGAAGAAAAATGATGTGTTACTTATAGAGGAGCAATGATTCAAGACTGTGGATTTCTCCCAGTAGGAACGTGCCCATAGCAAAGGGGTTCGTGTATGAGGGTACATTTCCACGTTGCTTTGCCATGTCTCTCAAGAAGTGTGCTTATGCTATCACTGAGCTCAATTTGAGGTAGAACACAGGAAGTGAATTCCATTACCATCTTCTGATGCAGAACAGGGTTTTCAGAGGTTCAATCTGAACCTGACTGCATCCGGCCCCAGAGGGGTGCAGGCAAGAGCAGGCCTGATGGTGGGCCTCCTGAGCAGGGGAGCAAGAGAGAAGTCCTGTGACTTCCTCCCCTGAGGGGACCATGCTGCCCCCTTGGGAACCACAGATTCAGTGGTTGAGCCCAATGGGTTAAGAATAGATTGGAGCAGGGCGCCTGGGTGGCTCAGTGGATTAAGCCTCTGCCTTCAGCTCAGGTCATGATCTCACGGTCCTGGGATCGAGCCCCGCATCGGTCTCTCTGCTCAGCGGGGAGCCTGCTTCTCTCTCTCTCTGCCTGCCTCTCTGCCTACTTGTGATCTTTCTCTGTCAAATAAATAAATAAAATCATTAAAAAAAAAAAAAGAAAAAGAATAGTTTGGAGCAGAATCCGTAACATCCTCATTCCCCATTAAAAGGAGACTTTACTGCACTTGGACGCTACCAGTCAGCCCCCTCTGGCTTCGCCAGTGGCAGGAGTGAATCATCCAGTGGGTAAAATCAGCAGGAAGAACATTCTTCTGACAGCCTGGCTGTCATTCAGACCAAGGGCAGAGCTATTCCCAACTCTGACACCTGTCCCCAGGCAGTAGGCAGTTCAGTGTCCCACCCCACCCACCCCAGCTTCCTGACCTGGCTGGGGTCGGCCTGACTTGCAGGCCTAGCTGTCATTTCAGTTCTCAGACTCCACAGCCAGCCCTGACACGTAAGTGGACGGCCATGGCTTTCTAGCTGAGGGTCAGCAGCTTCTGCCATCTAGCAGGACGGGGGTGGGGGCGGGGAGCTGAACTAATAAGGTCACAGAGGATGTTGGGAGCTCGCTGGTGTTTCCATCCCCAAGTTCCATGGAAAAGGACAAAAAGCCCTCAGCCAGGACACCTGGGTGGCTCAGATGGTTAAGGGTCTGCCTTCAGCTCAGGTCATGATCCTGGGGTCCTGAGATCGAGTCAGCAGGGAGCCTGCTTCCCTCTGCCTGTCGCTTCCCCTGCTTGTGGGCTCTCTCACGCAGTCTCTCTCTCTCTGACAAATAAATAAATACAATCTTAAAAAAAAAAAAAAAGCCCTCAGCAATCGAGACTCTGGGAGCCCTGTCCCTCTCTGGCCTCTTCCAGCCCATAGTCCCGCCATCACCTTCCTTCCCCACCCAAGAAGCTGCAAGAGACAAGGCCCAAAGGAGAAGGCTTTTAATACAAAGAGAAGAGGGCCTGGTCTGGGAAGGACTTAAATAAAGGGGGAAGAGTCAGGAGCCGGCAGCGGGGGGCCTGGGGGCCCTGTGGAGTGGGATGATGCAGACGGAATTCCGGGCCTCTTTGATGCGCCACCAGCGGCCAAGCCTACAGGGGACAGAAAGAAAGGAGGGGCTGAGCCCAGGCCCAGCCCCCACCACCCCACCCGGTGGCCTGGCCAGCACCACCTTCTACCCCACCCCCCCAAGGGTGCCTCATACCTGTGCTCCTGCCCCACCCCAGCCACCAGGAAATCCCCCGAGCTGGAGAACTTGAGGCTATTGATAAAGCCCACCTGAGAAGAGGGCGAGACATGGGAAGATGTGAGAAGATGTGAGAAGAGATCCATCCCCCAGCCCTCCTCCACTGCAGACCCACACCATAGCCCCAGCCTCACAGCCAAGGGCTTGGCCTCGGCAGGCCCAGCTTAAATCCCGGCTCTGCCTCCTGCGTCAGCCCCTGACCCCTCAGGGCTTCGGTCTCCACACCTATGAGATGGACGGGAAAAGAGTGCTGGCCTCACAGCAACCCTGTGTGGATTTAAGGAGACTGTGTACACCAAGTATGTCACCTATCAGGGTGGCCCAGGGCCTAGCTCCTGGCTGCGGGGTCCTGGAGACCCCATGACTATCACCAAACCCTGCACAGTCACCAGATGTCATGGACCGTCCTGCCACTCTCCCTTAGGGTGTTCCATGCCCACAGGCTCTGGCTGTGAGATAGCACCAGGCTGCCCGTCACCTCCATGCCTCTGCACACGCTGTTCCCTGCCTTGTCCCAGCCTTGTTCTCCTGCACCCAGGACAGGGTGGGGAGTGGAGGAGAGGAAGAAGGAGGAAGGCCTGTCAGGCCCTGCGCTAAGAGCTGGGACTATAAAACAGAGAAGTCCTTGCTGGCCCTGCCCTGAGGAGCCTCCCTTCTGGCAGGAAAAAACAGTAAGGGACTAAGTCCAGAGGCCACGAGCTCCAGGGCCTTGGCAGTGAGGCAAAGACAAGCTGGGCATTCAAGTCCCACTTACCAGGGGAATGTCACAGAGCGGGTCAAGACGCCGGAACCCCTCCCCGCACTGCCAGAGCTTCACACAGGAGCTGTGGGAGCCTGGGGGGAAAGACAGAGAGTGAGCACCCCCGCCCCAGCGCCCCACTACCCCCGCCACCATCACCCCATCCTCTTGGCCTCCAAGGGTACCCGCCTGTAGCCACCAGGTCCGTGTTGAGCAGGGCCGCTACCGACGACACCCAGAAGGGCTGCTCCAGGCCCTGCTCCCCCCGCAGCCCATGGGCCTCACGCTGCAGGGCGAGTGGCCGCTTCTTGGAGAGGCCCCACAAGGCCACGGAGCTGTGGACAGAGAAGATCATGGGCGAGGGGTCGGGGTAGGGCAGACAGGCCACTGGGCGCAAAGAAATCACACCACTACTCGGAGAGGTTCCAGGAGGCGAGGCCGGGAGCAGTGACAGCGGTGTGAGGCATCAGAAAGGCAGCTCTTACCCATCGTCTGCACCTGACACCATGTGCTCCTCGTTGATAAGCTGGATGCTGTCGATGGAGCCCCTGGCAAGGAGGAGCAGTGAGGGGCATGGCCCCTCCCCCAGCCCCGCTCCCCCGACTGGGCCCAGTGGACAGCCTTACTGGTGGCCATAGAAGACGAGCTGGGACTCCTCGGGGATCTTCCACACACGCACCGTCCCGTCCCGGCCCCCGGCCGTCACACAGCACTCCCGGCTCAGGGCGTCCAGCGCAGCCACGGCATCCTGGTGCCCGAAGCTGGGGGGATGAAGGGGTCGGGGGGTAGGGTGGGGGGTCACACGTGCGCTGGCGTGTACATCCACACACCCTCTCCCCGCGCACACTCACAGCGTCTCCACGTAGGAGTTCTCCGCCACGTTCCACACCTTCACGGAGCGGTCGTGGGATGTGCTGTACAGCTGGTGGGTGCCTCTGCGGAACGCCAGACCCTGATACAGGGAGAGGGGGCAAAAGGGGACCTGGACTACAGCAGGCAAGGCAGAAGTCAGGCCCAGGGAGGACTTCCTGAAATCAGGTCCCAGCACTCAGCTGCTGTCAAGGAGCCATAAACTTCTGAGCACCACCCCCACCCCCACCCCCCACCCAGGGCAAGCTCGGTCTCTCCCAGCTCCCCCCTCTTATGTCCTTTATGCACTGCACCGAAGTGCAGGTTGCCAAGAATGGCGACCCTCTGCCTCATTCACCCCATTGCCCCAGCCCAGCCCACTTAGTCACTCGACAAACGTCCACAGCTCCTACCGACACGGCGTCCCGGTGTCCCGTGAACGTGTACAGGTGCCGGCAGCTCTGGGCCTCCCAGATGAGAATGAGCTTGCTGCGGTCACCCGAGGCCTGTGGGGAGGAGGGCAATGGCCACAGGCACCCAGCGTGTGCCCTGGCCTCTTACCCGCCCCCGGGGCCAACCCTGCCTTACAAGGTACTTCCCGTCAGAGGAGATGGCCATGCAGAGGATGTGGCTGTCATGGCCGGGGGGCTGCCCCTCAGCACCCTTCTTGGCTCGTGGGATCACGTGGAGCTTCCGTCCACTCTCCACACTCCCTGACACCGGGAGAGAGAGAGGCTACTGGGATGGAGGCTGGGACTGGCTGGCAACCCCTTCCAAGGGCAGCACGGGCCAAAGATCGGGCTCAGCCACTGGGAGCCCCTGCACAGCTCCCTCAGGCTCCTCGTCTATTACATGGTGACAATAACCCCAAAGGGCAGCCGCGAAGACCCAGGGAGAAGGAAAGCAGGTGCTTTAGGACCAAGGCTACAAGTTCTTCCAGTTTCTCCTAAGGGTGGATGAAGACAGCACTCGGCTGTCGAAGAGAGGACCCAGGAAGAGCAGAATGCAATCCCGGGGCTGCACAGAGCGTCAGGGAGCTCACAGCCCCACTCCTAGCCAGAAGCTTCCACTGGCACCCAGAAAACACCTCCTTAGGAGCCAACTTACCACCAGAAGCCTCCCCCATTGGGCCTCAGTCTCCCTCCTCACAGACCAGCCCTCCCGAAAGGCCACCGGGACTGCACCCCCACCCAGGTGCTCACTCACACTTGATAATGGTGCAGTCTTTGGCAGCAGAGAAGATGGCCGCATCATCAGGGGTGATGACCATGCACGTGATGGAGAGCTGGTGCCCCCGTAAGACTCGGATGTCGGCTGGGGCTGGGGCCTGAATCTGGGCAGGAAGGGCTGCATCACTGCCACAGGAGGTCAGAAGGCCCCTAGACACACACGCGCACACGCACACACCATCCTTTCCTACCACCCCGAGTAGGGCTGCAAGGATCAGACCCTTCCCTGACCCCGTCTGGCCAAGTGCCCACCCTGTTCCAGAGCAAAAACACCGCAGCCTGAGTCCCCAATTAGGCCATCTGCTCACCAACCCACGGGTGCCCTATGATTCACTCCAATCACACACCAAAGCGCCCTGCCCGCTTACCTCCTTTGCCACCGACTTCTGCAGCCTGCCCCGCTGTTCCAGCTGCACAGAGAGGAGAGGGGTGAGCTTCCAGGAGCAGGATCACCCCCACCCCTTCTCTCCCACCACGTTCCCTCTACAACTCACCACGTCCTCCTTCAATCGCCCAGCCACCTGGTCCTCCTCAAACTCCCGAGCCTCAGCCTTCTCCTCCTCTGTGCAAGGACAGACCAGGTCTGTCAGGTCACCCCGGGCCAAGCCTCCACCTCCTCCTTACCAGTCCCACCCTACCACCACCTCAGTCCTGGGCCCCAAAAACTCGGGCTGCACCCCACAGGAAGTTCCGACTGCCTTGGGCAAAGGAGATGTCCCCTCCCGCCTAACCCCCGTCTTTACTGAGAGATCAGGCTAAAGCCCCCTGAAGGTCTGCCCCACCCCCACACCCCAGGAGGCCCGTTAGTCTCCTAGCCACCCTACCCCAGGGCAGCCAGCACCAGCAGCTCGGGCAGCCCACCAGGTACCTGCGTCAGTCACCCATCAGGTGGTGGGGGCTGCAGCAGGCAGCTGTGGGCACAGGCCCTGCCCCTCACCTGCCCAGGGCATGGGCTCACCTTGCTGCCTGAGCTGCTCCAGGTAGAGCTTGGCCAAGCGCAGCTTCTTCTCCTGGGCTGTCTCCTCCAGCTCGTCATCCTCCTCCTCAGTCCTCCTGGGAGGCAGGCTGTGGGCGGGAAGGGGCTGCCTCTGTGAGGGCCCAGCCTGCCACTGGGACCGTGGCTCCTCGCTGCTTCCCCTGCCATTCACTGCCCCCAACCCTGCTAACCCTCAGGGCCAATGATTACCCGTGCAGAAAACTGAAAGGCATGACTTACTAAACTGAAAGGACCCACCCAGTGCCCGATAAGAGGATGAAAAGGGACCCAAAACCCAAAAGGATCAATGCGAAATCTCTCAACTCTAGAGGGAGAAAGCAGGTTCCACAGGCTGCTGAGAAAAGGTCTCATACACAGGGTCTGGAATCAACAGCAACACTGAAAGCAGGCCACAGAGGAGCCACACACACAAAATCCTCAAGGGCAGTGTGAACCCCTGGAAGCCCACGCCAGTTAAACCACCGATGACCAAAGAAGATACTTTCAGATGCACAAGGTGCCACAGGACTTGTCTTTTTTAAACCTCACTAAAAGATGGAGGCCATGCTTCCTACACAAGAGGGTAAGCTAAGAATGAGAAAGGCATGGAAGACAGGGAGTAGGAGAGCCAACATGGAAAGCTGAACACGGAAGGCAGATTCCAGAATCACGACCCCCCTAGACCACAGAGCCCCAACCAGTCCAGATCCGATAAAAGGACCCAAGAGGCAGACGCTCTGGGACATCAGTCTCACCCCCAATGCCACAGTACCAGCCTCTACCTTGAGGACGGGATTCCAGGTGCAGCTTAACTGGTCTTGGCTTGAGCTTGTGCTGGTGAAGGTGCTGCTTTCCCTTCCATGCCCCATCCCTGAACCGGCTGGGAGCATTCACTTCACTCAAGACACAGCCTACTGGGACTTGCTCTTGGGAGCTAGAGGTAGGTCACAGGAACCGTCCCCTGATCACGTGCCTGAAGATACCTACTCCCTGTCAAATGCCCCAACCGTTTCCCAAGACTCATTTATGACTTCGCCCACAATGTCCCCAGAAGGGACCTTGAAAGCCAAGGCTAAACCAGGCCCCAGAGACCCCTTAATACCTGGTGCCCAGAAAGCCTTCAGACAACAGGGTTGGTGCTACCTTTTCTTTATCCAGCTAAGGTAAGAACTTCTCCTCAATTTACCTAAACTAATCAATCCATTATTGAGGAGTTCACACATAGGAGACGGAACTTTAAAGAAAAGCAAAGGAAGCAAACGCTGTATGAGTCCACTCATATGATGTTCTGGAAAAGGCAAAACTCTAGGGTCAGTAGTTAGCAGGGGCTGGAGGTGGGGAGAAACTAACTACAAAGGAGCAGGGGGGATTTCTGGAGCATGATGAAACCCTTCTACACCTTCATAGTGATGGCAGTTACACAACTGTGTTTGTCAAAACTCACAAACTGTACGCTAAAAAAAGTGAGCATTACTGTATGCAAGTTATGCCTGAATGAAAAAATGAAAAGGAGGAGGAAGAAGAGGTGGAGAAGGGAAGAAAGGAAGGAAGGAAGGAAGGAAACCACAGAAATGATTAACTCAAGTCAGAATGCAGAGATGGGGCTTCTAAGTTTCTGCAAATGGTCTACCTAGCTCCTAAACCAGGTGGTGGGCACACAAAGCTTCATCACGTCACCCTTGCTCCCTTTGTCCAAACACATTTCATTGAGTCCTTCTGTATCTCACAGTTCACAACACATTTTTTAAACATTTAAAAGTAGTCTTTGGGGCGCCTGGGTGGCTCAGTGGGTTAAAGCCTCTGCCTTTGGCTCAGGTCATGATCCCAGGGTCCTGGGATGGACCCCCATATCGGGCTCTCTGCTCAGCAGGGAGCCTGCTTCCCTTCCTCTCTCTGCCTGCCTCTCTGTCTACTGGTAATCTCTGTCTGCCAAATAAATAAATAAGATCTTAAAAAAAAAGAAAAGGAGTCTGCACAGGGCCAGGCACATCGACCCACAGTGACCTTAAAACTAAGTATATGAAGTCTTTCTGTAAGCAGGTTAAGGCCAGCATGTGCTCACTGTTAGAAGCTGAATTTCCAAAGCCAACTCTTAAGGATGGCCCCAGGATTCCCTGGTATGACAGCCTTTGTTCCACAGGCTCAGCCCTGACACCTTGTTGGCCTCCTTTGAAACCCTGAAACATGCCCCCACCCCTGGCACCTGCAGAATGAGGGAGATATTCAAAGCCCTCCCCAACCTGGATGGGGCCAACACCTGCCTTTCCATTCTCTTCATCTCCCACTCCCACACACGTAAAGTCCTAGACTTTTCTCCACTCCTTGAATGTCCTCCCTGCCTCTACCTGAAGGATTCCTCCTCATCTCTCCAAGCCCTATTTAAATGTTCCCTCCCCAGTCTCCAGAATACAGAGCTGTCGAATACACACCCCATTTCAACACATTTTGTCTTCACCTGCCTGCTCATCTATGTAAAGCCAGTGCCTGGCATATGTCGAAAGCAACTGTAAAACTGGGAAAACAGATGAAGAACTAGCAAGCAAGCATTTCTTGCATCCCTTTCCCCTTACCAGCCTGCCCAGGCTGTGCTCAGGTCCCTGCCATGAACCAGGGAGGTCTCACTGGTCTCCCCTTGGGACTAGGGATTCTCCCCACACAGAGACCGTGCAGGGAAGTCGATGAGACTTCGGCATCTCCTCAAAACGAGTTCTACTCATCAGGGTCAGAAGTGGAAGAAAGAGCCAAGCTCTAAGAGCCAAAAAGGTCGGAGACATGGGTTCTCCGCCCAGCTCTGCCCCGACTCCCTGGGCCTCACTCTTCGCTTCGCCTGGGTGGAAGAGAGCTCACCTCTCACTCTCAGAGTCACTGGAGATCTCCTCATTCATCTTGCCGCCTCCCTTGGACTTGCCCCGGTCCCCGGCAGAGTCGGTCTGAAAATTAAATAATCCTTTCATTGGTCAGGGGTCCCAACCATCCCGACACGGAGCAAGCGCCCCTTCCGATCTCTCGAGGGCTATGGGCCTAGGAAAGGCGGTGGCTCCCCGGCTCAAGTGCAAGTTCTTTCAGGATTTAGCCCCCGAAGAGAGGGACGAAGCTGACTCCAGCTGGGATGCCGAAAAGAGGGCTGCGGAGGAGCCCGGGGCCCGGGTGTCCCGTAAGGAGTGACGGTGGTCAGCCCCAGTAAGCGAGACCGACTCTGGCCCGCAGAAGTTCCAGGCTCACCTTTCGCCGCCGCTTGCCGGTCCCTGCACCGGCCCCCGGGGCCGACCTTCCCCGCTTTCGAGCCGCGGCTGCTGCGGACATGCTGCCGAACCTGACTGTAGCGGCCACCACGGAGAACTCACGTGGCTGCTAAACCCCGGAGGTCTGGCAAGACTCCGCGCCCCGATAGGCTCCCACTGCCTCGCGGGTCCCGCCTCCCATAGCTCCATTGGGTCCTTCTGTAAGCTCTGTCACGCCCCCCAAGCGCCCATAGGATAAATGCTCGTGGCCACGCCTTCAAGAGTTCCTACAGGTTCCCGCGCCAGGCTCCAGTAGGAAGCAAGCCTATCCAGGAGCTTCCGGCCCAGGGCTATGGCGCATGCGCCCTGCTGCGGGCTGAAGTCCAAGGGCGGGTGGGACCAGAAGGGCCTTCTCTGTGTTTGCGGTCTTTGGACGCTGGGAGGCGTCAGAGATGCAGGGTTCCTTGTCTCGGAGGGTGACTCCTCCCCATCCGGGGCTGGAGCCAGGATGAACCATCCTGGCATGAGATAGCCAGGAGGAATCTAGGCAGCCCCGAGAAGGGGAGGCAATGTCTGCAGCTGGGCCCAAGGTCACTGGGCAACCGGCGGACACGTATTGCGTGCCTCAGGCCAGACAAGCGGCGCTAAGGACGCGTCAGTCCCCTGGGCTGCTCTGGCTGTATCCTGATCAAGTGTCCACCGGTCCATGGGACAGGCTGTTGGCCTCTGCCTGCCCAGCCTCTGACTCACTTGACTGGTGGCCAGATAGCTGGAAAACCACACCCCCACCCCGCGCTGCCCCTGCTTCTATCTCTGGCATTTGTAGGGAAATCACTCCCCAAGTCATACCTAAGTTTACAGAGGGTTGCTAGAGAAGGCCCTAGAACTGGAACTGCTGTGGGGGTCCTGATACTAGACCTGTGGCTGCCATCTCTCGCAGGTCCCTGCTTCTCTTAGGTGAGTGCTCTGTGATCCTACCTACAGCCCTCTGCAGGGCAGGGCAAGGCAGGGCAGGACCAGGTGTGACTGGTGCTTGCTCTAGGGCAGTTCAAGGCCACTGGTCTCAGACCCTGACTGGCACCCCAGAACTTTTGGACCCCTTGGGAAGGATTTCTGGGCCACTGGGTACCAAGTTCTAGAGGGACAGATCTGCCCCAGGAGTATGGCTCTTGGGAGCGGCTGTCCACTCTCCTCCATAGTTGGGATGACTCAGCCCAGTAACCATGCCAGGTCCATCTAAGTCAGCTGAGACAGGGAGGAGCAAGCAGTAACCAGAGGGAGGAGGAGCCCAGAAACAGGAAGAGGTTCTCTTTTCACTTTCCCTCCCTCTACAGAACACTGGTTTGCTAGAGAGGGCAGGGAACCATTCTTCCTTGCCCCGAGGGCAGACTGGATGGAGGTCCTGGCCTGGGTCTCGTGAATGGGGAAAGGGAAAGGGAACTGATGCAGAGAGCTGGTTTTGGTTTTGGTCTGGGTCAGGGAATGGGGAAATGGGAGGCAGTGGGAGGAGGCTGTCACCAAAGGGCAAACCCAGACAGGGGCAAGTTGGTGTTATGCCAGTCAGGTGGGACGCAGAGGCCATGAAGCCTGAGGGTCCCCTCTGTGCCCTAGAAGAGCCATGGCTCCAAAGCGCAAGTCCCAGGTGCCACATGAGGGCCCTGACAAAAAGCAGGGGCGGCAGGGGGCAGAGGAGGAGGACAACTTCCGCTCCACTGCCGAGGCTCTCAGAGCTGCACCCACAGAGAAGCACACAGTTCGAGTGGACCCAGCATGCCCACTCAGCCACAGCCCCGGAACCCAGGTAAGCTGTAGTCTCCATCCAGACTTGGAGCCTATTCCTTCCTAGGTTCCAATACACTCAGACCTGCTCCCCTCCTCACTGGGGCTTGGATCTGCCCAGGTAGCTCGGGGTCCCAAGTAAGCTATGTCCCCCCAAGACCCCAAAGGTCAGGTAGAGCTGTGTCCCATCATATCTAGGCAGGTCATTTCTGTTCTTCAGACTCCAGGGCAAGACCCTGAGCTTCTCCCGCCTCCCCTGCCACACTTAAGGCAGGACTTTGACCCCCTCAGTCTTCCCAGGGCTCACCTATATCCCCTAAAGCAACCCCACAGGGCCATGTCCCCCTGAGATCCCTTGCATGGCAGGGTTGTATTCCTGTGAGACCCCCAGGGCAGAACCAATGTCTCCCTCTGATTCCCTGACATAGGGCACAGCCACGTCCTTCTAGAACTTCCCCCAACTGCCTGAGTTTAATCATGTCCCCTCAGATCAGGTCCCCCAGGGCAGAACCATGACACCCTCAAGCCTTCCCTGACAGAGCCTTCTCTGATGCCCTCAGTGCCACCTGACTACTGTCAGCATCAGACCCCTGTCTGCGTGCAGCCAGGTACCCTGTCCCACCCAAGGGCAGCCCAAGCGGGCCTGCCCTCCCCACGCCCCCTCTGGCCCTAGGTGCATGAAGACTACGCCTGCACCCTGAACCAAACCAACATTGGAAGCAACAACAACAAGTTCTACATCATCCAGCTGCTGGAAGAAGGTGACCGCTTCGCCTGCTGGAACCGCTGGGGCCGTGTGGTAAGTGCCGCTAGCTTCCTCCCCTGTACTCTCCTTCTCCCCACCTCTCCCTGCTCGATACATGCACCCTGCTCCCCAGTGTCTCCACAGCTTACTTGGCTGCTGACTGTACCCCCTTTCCACCTGTGACTGCCCCAGAGGCTCTCGGCATGGGGCCTGGCGGAGCAGAGGCCCGCCAATGCTCACAGCCAGCTGGTGGCAGGCACACCCCTGAAGGCTGTTGGTTGCAGGGAGAGGTGGGCCAGTCAAAGCTCAGCTACTTCAAGCTACTGGAGGACGCAAAGAAGGACTTTGAGAAGAAATTTCGCGACAAGACCAAGAATAGCTGGGCGGAGCGGGACCACTTTGTGGCCCACCCGAGCAAGTACACGCTCATCGAAGTGCAGGGAGACGATGAGGCCCAGGAAGCCGTGGTGAAGGTGACGTGGCCAGGAGGGTGGCAGGGCCTGGGACGAGGGAGGGGACTGGAAGGAGAGACCCAGCCAGTTAGCTTCTGCCACTATCCAGTTGTGTGACCTTAGGCACAGACCTCCCCTCTCTGGCCTCAATCTGGCCCATCTTTGTCTAAAGCCAGGCTCTGCTCTGGCTGCGCCCAGCTGCTCCCACCCATCCGTGACCTCTCCCCCAGGTGGACGGAGGCCCAGTGAGGAGCGTGGTGCAACGTGTGCAGCCCTGCTCCCTGGACGCAGCCACGCAGAAGCTCATCACCAACATCTTCAGCAAGGACATGTTCAAGAATGCCATGACCCTCATGAACCTGGGTGAGGGGAGAGGGGCCAGGCAGGGTTGCGGGGGCCCTGGGGACCCGATCTGAGGGGACATGATTAAACTCAGGCAGTTGGGGCCAGGCAGGGCGTTGGTGGGGGAGCAGGGCTGCAGGGCTGAGTGTTCCCCCTCCACCCTCCCCCAAGATGTGAAGAAGATGCCCCTAGGGAAGCTGAGCAAGCAGCAGATTGCACGGGGCTTCGAGGCTTTGGAGGCCCTGGAGGCTGCACTGCGAGCCCCGGCGGATGGTGGCCTCAGCCTGGAGGAGCTGTCCTCCCACTTCTACACCGTCATCCCCCACAACTTTGGCCGCAACCGGCCCCCACCCATCAACTCCCCTGAGCTCCTGCAGGCCAAGAAGGATATGCTGCTGGTGAGGCTTGGGGGGTGGGGCAGGCAGTGGGGCAGATGGACAGATGGGGCAAAGGAGATGGGGAGACAGATGGTCAAGAAGGCCCAGGGAGGTGGACAGAATGGGTAGCCAGAAGGACAAGGGAGGGGAAGGCCAGACTGATGGATGGGGTGGGGTGCACAGGCAGACAGACAGGTGGGGTGGCCATCATCCCAGTCATGTGGGAAGGAGGATGCTGGCAGTCACATGGACCCACAAGCTGCCTGGGCCCATCACTCTAGGTGTTGGCGGACATCGAGCTGGCCCAGACCCTGCAGGCAACCCCCGAGGAGGAGAAGGTGGAGGAGGTCCCACACCCACTGGACAGAGACTACCACCTCCTAAAGTGCCAGCTCGAGCTGCTGGACCCAGAGGCACCCGAGTACAAGGTGGGCCCATCCCCCAGAGTCACTGTCCCTCTGCCCATCACCCTCCCAGTATGCAGGGGAACTGCCTGCCCTTGGCCTTCTCTCCCTATGTCCGCAGGGCCTGAGAGCTCTGGGACCAGAGGTGGCGGTAGGGGTCTGCCCACACATCTCCCACCCTCGGCAGCCAGCTTCTGATTTTCCTGCAGGTGATCCGGACCTACCTAGAGCAGACTGGCAACAGCTACAGGTGCCCGGCTCTTCAACACGTTTGGAAAGTGAACCGAGAAGGGGAGGTGAGGGAGAGTCCCCGACAACCCATTTTCCTCACTACCTGCCCCTTACAGAGATGACCTTGGTTTATATGCCCATCAGCATGTCAGGCTGGCAACTCATCAGCTTCCTCCAGGCCCAGGTCTTCTTGTGCACGCGTGTGTGAGTGTGTGTGATTGGCAGGAGGGGCCCTGGGCCTCAGTCACACCCTCTGAACAGCAGGGAGAAGCACCTGAGCTTGGATAGCGGGACCCTCCCTGTTCCCCCTCCCCCCCCCCCAGGGAGACAGGTTCCAGGCCCACTCCAAGCTGGGCAACCGGAAGCTACTATGGCATGGCACCAACGTGGCCGTGGTGGCCGCCATCCTCACCAGTGGGCTCCGTATCATGCCTCATTCCGGCGGCCGCGTTGGCAAGGGCATCTACTTCGCCTCAGAGAACAGCAAGTCCGCCGGCTACGGTGAGGTTATCCCACAGGGCCAAGACCCCGGCCAGCATGGGACACGAGGGAGGACTAGCGCTTACTCAACCCACAGTGGATCCAGGAATCTTTGAGTGGCTTGATGCGCATGGGGGCATCCTGGGGACCTGGGCGGCGGGGGGTGGGGGTGGGGGATTCAGAGGAAGTGCAGCTGCGCAGAGACAGGTGAGATGCCCCAGGCAGCTTCCCTTTCTGGAGAAGGGGATGCAGATAGGACTAGCATGCCAGCCAGAGGTGGGGGTGAGGAGGGGTGGTGAAAGAGGAGGCTTGGAGGTCAAGGAGCCAGGAGGTGACACAAAGCCTGGGGGGGCTGCAGCAGGTCAGGACCTCTGCCCACAGCCTGATGATAAAGATCTGAGATATTGCCTGGGGTGTGCAGGAGCAAGGGTGGGCAGGACTGATGTTCTAGGGTATCCAAGGTTGCCTAAGGCCAAGGGGTCCACCAGGAGGAAAGAGGAGCCTAAGAAGGAGTAGAGGGTGGTCTTGGGAGAGCCAGTGCAAGAGGGGGTCCCAGGTAGGGGGTGGAAGATGCCTCTGGCAAAATCAGCAGAACATGGCAGAGAGAAAAGGCATCTCCCCTAGATTTGGCCACTGGGAGCCACTGCTGACTTTGGAGTGGGGGGCAGGGGCTGCAGCTAGAACAAGGGGGTGTTTTAAGGCTGCTGGAAGAGTGGACACTTTTCTGGGCTGGGTCAACAAAGCCAGAGGAAATAATAGCAAAGCAGGGGCCAGGGAGTCAGGTAGGAGGGCCAAGCTCCCCATGCTGAGCTTCCCTGGGTCCCCCAGTTACTGGCATGTCCTGTGGAGCCCACCAACTTGGCTACATGTTCCTGGGGGAGGTGGCACTGGGCAGAGAGCACCATATCACCGTCGATGACCCCAGCTTGAAGCAGCCACCCCCTGGCTTCGACAGTGTCATTGCCCGAGGCCACACAGAGCCTGGTGAGTCCCGAAAACCTGGATGGGCCTGAGGATAAAGGCCTGGGGCTGAGCTAGGGGACCAGGACGCCTTCAGGAAGGAGGTGGGCAGGGAGGGGGCTGTGGAGAGGGGGAGAAAGAAGCAGGCTTCCTTACTAGTCATTTACTTTATCTCTGGACAAACATTTGATGCTTCAACATATCACTCCTGGGCATTCAGGAGGGCTTTAAAGAAAAAGTGTCAATCACTGAGCATTAAAAGGTAAGTAGACATTTCCCTGGCAGAGAAATGGGGTAGATATTCCAGGCAGAAGGCCCAGCCTATGTGGTGGTCTGGAGATTGCAAGGTGGGAATGAGCAGGTGTTTCCCGTGGCAGAAGTGGACAGCATAAGGGGTAGAACTTACTGGTAAAGCCAAGGATTAGGGACCCTTGAGTCACCCATGGCCCTTGCTGTGCCTTGCAGATCCAACCCAGGACACCGAGCTGGAGCTGGATGGCCAGCGAGTAGTGGTGCCCCAGGGCCGGCCTGTGCTCTGTGCAGAGTTCAGCAGCTCCCAATTTTCCCAGAGCGAGTATCTCATCTACCAGGACAGCCAGTGTCACCTGCGCTACCTGCTGGAGGTTCACCTCTGAGCTCTCTGCCTAGTCCCGTCCCCAGGGTCTGCTGGCAGCTAAACCATCAGCCTTAACCTCCCTGTCCATCCCTGGTACCTCCAGATCTCCCTCCTGTGTCCCAGACAATGATCCCTTCCCCAGTCCTTGCTAGCCCTGGCATTGCCATGGCCCCAGATTCTCGCCTCCTAAGGTCATGGGCACGATGGACTGCCGTTATTACTGGGGCACAGATACAGCCGCCCGTTCAAGGTAGAGGAGCACAGGCTGAGAGTGGGTGGAATCCCACATCCACCTGGGCTGTCCACCTTGACCCAGATCATCTGTCTGAGAGGTACGAGCACCAGGGGAGGCTGAACTTCAAGCATATATAGCAAGTTTATTAAATATTATATCCACTCACTTCCTGACCTCCGCTTGTCTGTGCCACAGCTGCACTAGACGTGGGCCTCCTCCTCTCACTGGGGACCCACAACACACAGCAGTCCTAGCCCCACTCTAGGGAGCAAGCACTCACAGGGCTGATGTGGGACATGGACACACACACACACACACACACACACACACACACACGTCCATCTATGTCCATGTCCGCAACACCTGGCCTCCTGATCATTGAACCTTCAAAGGGGACTCTGACAAGTTCAGAACTATTGGATATTTGGGGACCCACCTGGTGATTCTGCCTTTAAGCCCAGACACAGCCTGGCAAATCAAGCATTCTTCAGGCCTCGTCATTGAACACCCACATGTATCTTATATGCAACTGTTATTAACAAGTTTGGCATATAGCCAAGGGGTACTGCTCTACAATCATGGCAGGCACGGCAGCCACCCCCTTCCAGGTAACCCTATCCCCAAATGGGGGTACGGGTGCTAGAGAGCAGGTCTGGGTCCCATCTGGGATCACACACTGCATTTAGTTGTCATGTCTCATGTGTTTCCTTCAGTCTAAAACCATTCTCGGCCCTTCTTTTACCTTCATAACTTTGACATTCTTGATACAAGAGGGGACAGACTAGTTGTACAGAATATCTCGAGATTTGGGTTTGTCTTCACGCATTGCATTTTGGGCAGGAATGTGACCTACGTGATGTGTCTTTGGCGCATTATACCCCCAGGGACATGTCCCATTCTCAGTGGTGTTAATTTCGATCTCTCGTGGCATCCACCAGTGTCTCCACTAGAAAGTCAACCGTTTTTCCTGCTTGTAATGAATCTGTAAACCATGGGAAAATATTTTGAGATGTAAGCGCCCCGTCCTTCCCAGATTTTCACCCACTAGTTTTAATATCCATTGATGATTTTTACCTGAAATCGATGACTTAAATCAATTTTTGCTAAGATGGTTGCAAACAGTAGTTACCTAACTCCCTCATCTCTTTTATATTCATTAATCACTATCCCCTTTCTTCATTACCCGTATGGACTTGTGGATTTTTATGCAATGGGTTATAATCCATTACTGTAATTATTCTGATCTTCAAAATGTCCCAGATTTTGCCAGCGGAAGGTTTTTCATGCTGACTCTCAGATCTACATCATTTTTTGAGCACTTCCTTCCTTTCTGGCATCACAAAATGTTCCAGGCTCATCTCGTGCAAACCTGAAATCAGCCGTTTCTCCAAGGAGCCCTGGTTCCCTAGAGCAGGAAATGGTATTTAACATCCAAGATTTGGGCAGTAGGTCCGTTCCTTGGTACTGCAGTGTCATTGCTTTTAAGGCCTTGTAGCCAAGAGAGCCAGGAAATACGTATATGTAAATAAGGGAACACATCTATCCATGTCTATTTCTCCAATTCCAGTCCAACACAGAGTTCTTCCATTCTCCCCCAAATGTATAGTTAAAATGCCTCCTTTCTGTCACAGGAAGAACCTTGGTTTCCATCAACCTTAATATACTTACTGACTGCTTAATCCCACACACAAAGGAGTTTCAGAATTGCTACATCCATACCATTGTGAAAACCGAAGTTTATAAGCTGAGCTCAAGATGTACTGAATCTCTCTCAAGATTTATCTTTTAAGCTGAGGGTCAATGGCCAAAGGCACAGTTTGGGCACAAGTTCAAATATTACTTGGATGGGCCATTCATTTCTCTTCAGTATGGTTGTTCTACACTTGAAGTATAGGGAGGTTCATTTGTTTCTGTTTATAAATAACTTTTAGGGGGTTTTCCTCGTCGTCTTTGATGGGTTTTTTTTTCAATACATAGAACATTGACATAGCTCCAGAAAGTCCAATCCTTTAGACAGAAACGTGTGCTCACAAGAGTGTCCTTCTCTGGCCTTTCACTCCATTCCCACCCACTTGCTGTAGTTTCCGGTTTACCCTTCCCACATTTCTTTGTGCAAATTAGAAGAAAACAACAACAAGAAGACACCAAAACAAAACAAAAACAAAAAGCCAAAAAAAACAAAAGCTACAAAATGTCCTATTATCCCCCCATTTTTAACTTAGTTGGAGTACTTCAGAGGGAGCGTAAACTCTCCACCCCACCACAGTCTCCATCCCTCCCTATCGCCTTCCCCCAGTCCACCTTTCTCATTTGCTATTCTCACTTGGTCCTGCTGAGCCCTCCCCAGGCCCCAGGGGCTCAGGCACTGTCCCAGGCCTGCAAGCCCAGCTGGGCAGAGAGAAGAGGAAAATGGGAAGGCATTGGATTTCCCCTTATTCTGAACCAAGACCTCAAAAATCCAGCTTCACCTCGTAGAGATGAAAGCCCACGTTTAAGTTGTGGCCAAGCACAGAAATGGTGCCTATGTAGACAGAGCCCAGGAAGCAAGTGACCTGGGTTCCAGGTACAACTCAGCTCTGTGATCTAGGACACATTCCTTACCTCTCTGGGCACCAGCTTTCTCATCTGAAAAATGGAGAATTGGACCAGGCCCTTCAAATTCCAGCAGGAAATGAGTCAAACCTGGAGGCCCGTGCCCTGGTGGCTACCACCTAGCTCTGTACAATGCTGATCGTGTACCCAGGGTGGGTTCTAGGGGCCCAAAGACAAAGTCCCAGCTCTCAGGCACCTACAAGCAGGGACAGCAGGCTCTAAACAAGCACGTGCAGAGAGCAGAAATTCACTGAGTGGGGAAAGTGCCCCAAAGAAAAAGAAAGCAAGGTAAAGAATTAGTGATGGGAAGGTGGGGGCATTTTAGGAAAGATGGTCCCCAACGGCCTCCTCTCAAGCAGCACCCTGAATTAGGTGAGGGACCAAGTCCTGGACAGATCTGAGGGAATCGTGTTCTGACAGAGGAAACAGCACACATGGGAAGATCCTGAAGGGTAAACCAGTTTGATCTACTGAAGGACCAGCAAGATGACTGCTATGGCTTGGAAGTACGGTCAGCAAGGACTGTGAGGTCAGAGGGGTGGAGAGAAGGCCACCTGAGCACTGAGGAGCTGAGAGTCTAATCTGATGATGGGAAGCTCTTAGAGGGATGACAGCAGGGTCATGACATGATCGGATTTGTTTTTAGAGAGAACCACTTTAGCTGCTGTGTGGAGAGTGGACTGGAGGGTGTCTTAGTCAAGATCCAGTCAGCAGGGAGGTGAGTGGGGGATGGGGTAACTGGATGATGGGCATGGAGGAGGGCACGTGATGTAATGAGCACTGGGTGTTATATGCAAATGAGGAATCATTGAACTCCACCTCTGAAGTTAATAACACACCATATGTTAATAAATTGAATTTAAATAAAATATATATATATTTTTTAATCTGGTCAGCAAAGCTGAAATCACCCTCGGGATTCCAGACGAGGGTAATCTGATAGAGGAGAGAAACTGAGCTATCAAAGGGGATGGTGTGGGACGAGCGAGCCAAAGATTAGCAAAGATTAGCTGCTACCACCCTTGGGCTGGAAGGATAATGGAAGGCAATGGTATTCCACCGTGCAGAGGCCTGGGTCTCCCTGCAGACCCCCAGCCGCAGAGGGGGCTGCCTGAAGGAAAGAGAGGCTGTCCTCCACAGAGGTAGACCCAGAGCCCCAGGCTGAGCATGAGAGGGAGAATACCTTGGCTTCCTCCCTCCTTCCACCTTCCAGTCTTCCGCTGGTAACTTATACTAGCTGAATATGCCCAAAACCAACAGCAAAGGGAGCTGGGAAGTACAGTTCCCTGGAAGGCGGAGCACTTCGGAAGACTGGGGGAGGGGCCTGGGGACAAACAGGCAAATGACCAGAACAAGGTGCAGAAGCAGAGGCCAGGAGACCAGTTGGGAGGATTCTGAAGTGGGTCAGTGTGAGGTGGTGGTGGCTGGGACCCTGGAAGTTGTGGTAGAGCGACGTGGCTGGATTCACAGATACTGATGGATTGGGTGTGGGGCCTGGGGGAAGGGAGGCATCCGTGAAAACTTCTGAGATGGAGTTTACCAAGTTGGGGGAGACTGCCAGGAGCATGTTGGGGAGGGCTCAAGAGTCATGGTTCTGTTTTGGACATGGGACATTTACGGTGCCTGATAGTCAAAGTTCTAAGGGAGACTATGGAGAGCCTGGGGAGAGAAAGGAGCTTCAGATACAAGCCAAGCCATCAGGGTATAGGTGGGGTGTTGACAAGGGACTGGGTGACTTCACCGAGCATATGCCCCATTGGAGTCACATGGCTTTCCCTGAGCCAACCACGTTGGCTGTGGAGGATGTCATACACGGACTGCCCAGGACTGGATTTTGTGCCTTATCAGGAGAATGGAGGGTGGGGATCTTCCCCACCCAAATCATAAGCCCTGAGCGTTGGGGACTGGTGGTTTCCTAAAGAAAACTCAGGGTGCTCCTAGCAGAAGGGGACTGGTTTGCTAACAGCAAAAAGAATACCAAACAAAACACAGCAGTCAAGGGGCACCTGACTGGTTCAGTAGGTAGAGCATGTGATTCTTGTCCTCGGGATTATGGGTTCAAGCTCCATGATGGTTATAAAGCCCACTTTAGATAGATAGATAAGTAGATAGATAGATAAAAAGTACTCAGCAAGACATTAAAAAAAACCAGCAGTTTGAGATGGTTAACTACACGCAGCATGGTGGGCATTTTGTAATGTATAGAATTGTCGAATCACTATGTTGTACACCCAAAGTTATCTGTAATATTGTATATCAACTATACATCAATTAAAACAAAAACTGTGGGCTGCCCGGGTGGTTCAGTCAGTTAAGCGCCTGTCTATCCCAGGACCCCGGCCATGATCCCGGGGTCCTGGGATGGAGCCCCATGACAGGCTCCCTGCTCAGCGGGGAATCTGCTTCTCCCTCTGCCTCTGCCCCTCACTGCCCCCTGCCCCCCGCTTGTGTTCCAGCTCTCTCTCAAATAAATCAATAAAATCTTTAACAAAATAGAAAACAGCTGTTTCCCCAAAGCCTACTTTCATCAACTCTACACGGTATCATGAAGCACCTATTCTGTGACAAGCTAATCCTGGTTGAGAGCCTACTATGCACCAAGTCCTATAATTTTTTCCCCCTCACCTTACCTAGTTTTCTTTCTGAGACAACTAGCCCTCCTGGAGCCCTCCCTGTTTCAGCACCTGCCTCGCTGGTACCTCAGTTTCCCCAGGACAAAGGCTGAATGATCTGATTACTCCCACTGATGGAGATGAGAGGGGAGAGCATGTGGGGGGCTACTTCCCACCCCAGGGAAAGGCAGGTCAGGGTGGGGCAGACTCCAAAGCCCACATTCTGATGTCCTCAGACTAGACTCCAGCCTGTGCCTGCTCTGGGCCCCCCTCCAGAGGCACCCGGGGCACTTCCACAGCACAGCCTCCCGCCGGCAGCTGGCAGCTGCTAGGACCCAGGGGGCTGGTGCCAGGCCCTGCTCCTCCCTTGCCAGCTCTGTGTGTCTCTAAAGGGCAACAGCAGAGTGTCAGCCAGTACCATCTCCAGCAGAGGCTGAGTTGCTGGGACAGAGGAGAGAGCTGAAGTCCCAGCCTTGCACCTCTCCATGGGGCAGGCCAAGCCCCTGTGAGAGGATGGCAGCCTGGGCAAAGGAGCCAGCGCCGCGGTTGCCTCTGAGGCGAAGGGCCAGAGGAGCAAGGGACAGGTGATGGGAAGGGGGGAGGGCAGATGCTCCATTTCCCTCTCTGCAGCCCAGCACCGGGTGAAGCCTGAGCGCTCGAATGGCCAACACCACAGTGCTGAACACCTCAGAAGTCGCGGGCTCGGTGGGGTTGATCCTGGCGGCCGTCGTGGAGGCAGCAGCCCTGCTGGGCAACGGCGCGCTGCTGGTCGTGGTGCTGCGCACGCCGGGACTGCGCGACGCGCTCTACCTGGTGCACCTGTGCGTCGTGGACCTGCTGGCGGCCGCCTCCATCATGCCGCTGGGCCTGCTGGCCGCGCCGCCGCCCGGGCTGGGCCGCGTGCGCCTGGGCCCCGCACCGTGCCGCGCGGCGCGCTTCCTCTCGGCGGCGCTGCTGCCCGCCTGCACGCTCGGGGTGGCGGCGCTCGGCCTGGCGCGCTACCGCCTCATAGTGCACCCGCTGCGGCCCGGCGCGCGGCCTCCGCCCGGCCTGGTGCTCACCACTGTGTGGGCCGCCGCGGGGCTGCTGGGCGCGCTCTCCCTGCTCGGGCCGCCGCCCGCGCAGCCCCCGGCCCCCGCGCGCTGCTCGGTCCTAGCGGGCGGCCTCGGGCCCTTCCGGCCGCTCTGGGCGCTGCTGGCCTTCGCGCTACCCGCCCTCCTGCTGCTCGGCGCCTACAGTGGCATCTTCCTCGTGGCGCGCCGCGCGGCCCTGCGGCCCCCGAGGCCCGCGCGCTTCTCCCGGCCGCGCTCCGACTCTCTGGATAGCCGCCTCTCCATCCTGCCGCCGCTCCGGCCTCGCCTGCCTGGGGGCAAAGCCGCCCTGGCCCCGGCGCTGGCCGTGGGCCAGTTTGCAGCCTGCTGGCTGCCTTACGGCTGTGCGTGCCTGGCGCCCGCCGCGCAGGCTGCAGTGGCCGAGGCTCCAGTCACCTGGGTGGCCTACTCGGCCTTCGCGGCACACCCCTTCCTGTATGGCCTGCTGCAGCGCCCCGTGCGCAGGGCACTAGGTCGCCTCGCCCGCCAGGCGCTGCCCCGGCCCCCGAGGGCCTGCGCTCCGCGGACCTGGCACCTGCGGACGCTTCTGCAGCACCTCCGGGGACGGTCAGAGACCCCTGCCCTGGGCCCTTCCGAAGCACCAGAACAAGCCCCAGATTTGCCAAGAGGGGAGAGCCTGAGCATGCCAGGGGCCACCTGAGAGGAGATCGGTCTCCCATGCTGAGCTGAGACTGGAGAAAGGATGATGGTATCAGGAGCCCATCCAACCTCCTACACAGTTCTGGGCAGGTGTCCTGCCTGAATTCCTGGCTCTGGAACCGGGGAAAGGGGGCCTGCAGCCTACCAAGAGGCTTCTGGGAGATAGGAATCCTGGGTTCTGGATCCCTACTCTGCAGAGTCTTGTATACAGACCTACACTTAGCCAGACCCATGTTCCCATCTGTATCCTGGACTGTCTTTAAGAGCTCCTTCAGCTTAGGTGGTTTGGACACTCATGGATAGTCCCCAGGGCAAGGAAGGAGAGGAGGTGGGCTGAACCGAGAAGAGGATCCTAAGGGCTTACAGCCAAAGGGATGGACCAAGCAGGGCAAGATCTAGGTAACAGCCACAGCAGGAGGAACCAGTGGAGAGACACTCAGAAGGACTTCCCCGACATCTGCACCAGGAAGAGGTGGGACAAAGATACTGGAACACCTCTGCCAGCTTCTGAAATGCCCAGAAGGCAATTGGATCAGTGCAGTGCCAGAGGCAGGAGGCTGGACAACAGGATGCGGAAGGGCCCTGAAGCCCCAGAACTGGCATGTGGAAGGGGCCAAGACCCAGTGGTGGATTCACAGATGGGGTCCTCCGGGGACTCGGCCACATCCATTCTCTGGAGGTTTTGCCAACACCCACAATGTTTCACAGCTTCCTGGTCTCTGAGAATATTTATTCAAAAACAGGGATTGAAAAAACTGTACAGAGTGTCTGCTGCTGAGAATTCGGCCCCTGCCTCCATGCCACTCCCCCAGCTGCCTGGCAGGGTCCCCTCTTGGGTTGCCCTCTGCCAAGCCCAGCCAGTCCATTCCAGTCAAAAGGGTATCAGTGGAAGCAGCAGGAATCTGCAGGGAGGTGGGGAGAGAAGCATGGCCCCCAGCCACCACCCCCACCCTCCTCCCTGATCCCCACAGAGGGGCCAGTAGGCTGGGAAGCCCTAAGGGATGGGGAGTGCATGAGTGACCCTCTGAAGTGGGGGCACTAAGGATGCTCCCTGCATCCAAGCATAGAGCTACAGGGGGTGGAGCCCCGTACCCTGGGGCGGCTGCGGCTCCCGGACGCTGGGCCAGAAACTGCTCCCACTCCAAGAGGAGGAACTCCCACAGACCCAGGCTGGGAGGGGGGGTGCATCCATGCGTCTGGGCATTAGTGGCATTTGGGACCCCAGGGTGGAGTCTCCTTGGGCAGGGAGGGTGCAGAGGCAGCCCCCTACCGGTGGTCCTGCCTGCCCCTGCCCCTGTGCCTCAGCCGGCCTCAGTAGGGGGAGAATTTCTGCCGCTCAGCTTTCTTGCTCCCATTGGCTGCTGCCATCTTGGCAGTGTAGGCCGCCAAGCCCGGCGGCGGCCCTGGGGAGGCAGGTGGCAGAGCCAAGAAGGGCACAGGCTTGAGGCCGATGAAGTTGGAGAGGGAGATGGCATAGGGTGTGCCCAGAAGGCCTGGGGGAGCTGTGGGCAGGGCCGTCAGGGGCGGCGAGAAGGGGGCAGGCAGGTCTGTGGGGGCTGAGCCGGGCGTCCCCCCAGAGGTAGACTTGGCCGTTTCTAGACTGGAAAGAGGGATATGGGGGGAGATGAAGGGAACAGTGGAGGTAAGAGAGGGGCAATAAGGGTAAATATCAGGGGAGATTAGATGAGAGGCAAAGAGGAATCAAGAATAATGACATGGTGAGGGGATATTGGGGGGAGGATGGGAATGGCAGAAGAGTAGTGACAAGCAGGTAGGGTACTCAGTGAGGGGAGATAGGGAGAGGTTGAAACCCAGGGGAAAGAGACAGGGACAAGGGAAAAGAGGACACAAGGGACAGATATGGAGGAGAAGATGGGGCCACATGTTGTGGGTAAGGCAAGGGTTCGGGGAGACAGAGGACATACCCAGACAGAGACAGAGAAGGGAGATCAGCTCCCCCCCAATCGTGCCTTTTACAGGCACTTGAGCCCCGTGACCTGGGCCACCCCCCACCCCACACTCACCAGGCAGTGATGAGGTACTGGGCCAGGGCGATGGAGACAGGGGAACCAGTGATGGTCACGTGCCTCTCGCCAGCACCTTCCGCTTGGTTCCCGATCTTGATATGTGCCCCTGACATCTGTCGGATCTCACTGATCTTGCTGCCCTGGCGCCCAATCACGCAGCCAATCAGCTGTGGAGAGAGTGGAATTCAACCCTACGCCAGGCCTAGACCCCAGGAACCACCCCCACAAACCACCCCATCCTCTGCTCACGTCATTGGGAACCAAGAACTCCTGTGAGCTGGTCTGTGTGCCAGGATCCAGTCCTGGGAGGGAGGAGAAGAGGGATTGGACATGGCTCTGGACCTTTCCTGCCTCCCCACATACATTCCCAGTGGGGTTGCCCCTGCCTCCTTCTGCAGGGCCGCTCACCTGGCACCATGCTGGGGGAGGCAAAGGGGACCGCGTGGCCTGAAAGCTGCTGGAGCTTGGTGACCTGTGCCAAAGAAGAGGGTCAGGAGTCAGAGGAAGCCTGGTTTCGGAAGGGGTCCCTAGGGCTATGGTTACTCACCTCAGCAGGGGTCACAGCCCCATACTGACCCTGGACAGAAAACCCCTGTGAAGACAAAGTGGGGGAAAGAGGGTGACTGTGACAAGTCAGAGCAATTTGGCCAATCACTCCTTCCCCCTGCCAGCCCCCAAGTCCTTCTTCCATCCCTCCCCCACCTCAACCCTCTTCTCCAGGAATGCTTCCTACCCGTCCTACCGTCCCACCTCACCTGGTTGGCAGAGAGAAGGACGGTACCTAAGGACAGGCTCGGATGATATGGGATAGTAGCTCCTTTGGGTGGGGACTGGAAGGCACAAAATGGGGAGGCTCTATCAGGCCCCTCCCTGGCCCCTCTGACCTCCCCAAGGGCCCTATGTTCCCAAGGCCCTCACTATGACCCCCAGGTAAATGCATCCCAACATTCTGGAGCTCCCAGTCCATCCCTGAAGCCCAGCCTGGCCTCCAGCTGGTGCCACAGGCACAGGGTTAGGGAGCCTGACAAGGCAGGCCCATCCCCATCCCCTCTCCCTGCACCAAGGAAGCACCTCCAGGATAACAGCGCAGATCTGGCGCACACACAGGATGATGGCATCAGGCACCCCGGACACGGTGACAGCACGCTCTGTAGAGTTGGGGAGCAGGTCTCCTGCCACCTGTACCTGGGCCCCCGTGGTCTGCAAGCAGAGAACAGGGACCACTTCTGGCTACCCTCATAAACCAGGCCAGGGCTGCCCAGGCTTTGAGCTCCCCAGGAGACAGGAAGCCGTAAGTCCGGGGAAGGGTAGGACTCCCTGAGGGTGGTATCCCCCTTCTCCTCACTTCTCGGATCTCCTTGATCTTGGTGCCAGCCTTGCCAATCAGTGAGCCACACTGGCTTGCAGGAATGACGAGGCGCAGGGTCACCGGAGGCCTGGAGACATTCCCACCATTTGCAGGAGCAGCACAAAGGTCCTGGGCAGGAAGACTGTGGTTTGGCTCTCCACGCCCCTGTTGCTCCCCCTCCCGTGGGAGAACCTGCCTGCTGGGGTGTGAAGGGAAGCCCTCCCCAGATCCTACCCTAATGAAGGAACCTGGCCCACCCTGGGTTTGGCCTTCCCTGCCACCTGCAGCCCCTGTGTGGAGCCCCAGCCCAGGGAACCACTCCCAGCCTCCCAGCCCAGCCAGCCACAGACCTCATCCAGCTTGAAGGCGATCATGGAGACCGCATGGAAGACAGCCGCTGTAGACCCTGTGATGGTGGTGATGCGCTCGGGGCAGGAGCCCTCAGAGATGGTGATCCGGGCGCTGCTCTGCGGGGACACACAACGCCGGCGGTGGGGCTCCTTCACTTCCTTGCCGGGAACCTGTCTGCCTGCCGCCCCACCAGGCCCCAGCCCACCACTGGAAACAGCTACCTTCCAAGGGCACTCACTGGTTATCCCAAATGGTGGGGTGCAGGGAAAAAGGTGGGGTAGGGATCTCCCCTCCCCTCCAAACCAGATGCCCTGGGCAGCTCTCCCAAACTCCAGCCTCACCTGCTCCCGGATTCGCTTTACAGTCTCTCCTTTCTGTGGGAGAAAAAATATGGAATGGTTCTTAGCCGGAGTGGTCACCACCTCCTGACCAGGCCTGGGGCCTCAGGTGGAGGTCCGCACAGAATAGAACTGGGCACCTACCTTCCCGATGATGCTGCCGACCTCCTGCAAACAAGACAAGAGCATAGTCAGGGGGGAGTGGTGCCCCAGGCCCAGCCCGGGCCACCGGGACAGGGAATCTAGCCGAGACAGGACCCAGGAGCTCACATTCCTGGCCCGCCCCGCCTTGCCGTGCCCCGCCCCCACTCACCTTCCCGTGCATCAGCATCCGCAGGGTGAGGGTAATGCTGAGCTCTGGCTCCTCCCCCAGCCCCGCATCTGAGCCGCTCATCCTGTCAAGCGGGGCTGGGGCCACAGAGGCCTAGGAGTGCGTCCACGGTGCCTGGCGGCTCTGGCGGGGGGTGGCGGGCAGTGGAAGAGGGATTAGAGGGGAGCTCCCATCTCTTTTGGGTCCCCTGCCTTTACATAGGGACCTCAGTGTCAGACTGACCAAATTCCCACAGAAGAAAGACAGCGTACACCCCCGGTTTCAAGTGTAACCCTGATTGATACCCTGTGTGCCACTCACTTGCTGTGTGACCCTGGACAGCTCATTTCACCCGCCCGAGGCTCCGCTTCCCCAATCCACAAGAAGAGACTACCAGGTCCTACCCCAAGAGAGTCATGAGAATTAGAACGAGCTGAACACAAATGTGGGAGGCAGCCAGTCGCCATGGGTCTCCTTCCCTTCTTCCCTTTCCCCATGTATATTGGAAGAAAGAATTAACCAGGAGACCTACGGGAGTCTGGGGTGGGGGCTCCTCTCTGACCTCTTAGAAGAGGGGGCCCCTGGAGACTGGGCCTTGAAAGCATAATTAAGGTTGAAAAGTTAATTCAAATAAGAAGCACTTGCATCCAGGGACCACAGCCTCCCCCCCCAACCAGCACCCCTCCCCACGAGAACATGGGGTTGCAGCTGGCCAGGAGGCTGGAGCAGCCATGGGGAACCATGGGGAAGCCTTGAAAGGAGGGTAGAAGTGAAAAGAACAAAGTTCTAGATGGGTCCTCTTGCCCCAGCCTTCCCCCTGCCTGGCAAAGACTTGTGGGGAGGGGGGCACAAGGGCGGGGAGCCCCAGGTCTGTGGGGCTGGTTACTAAAGCAGAAGATCCCTGCAGACAGCTGTGAGCCGGGTTCATTCAGCACGTGGGGGCAAGGGGGCGTGGTGTCAGGAGACCAGGAGTCTGCACAGGGCTGCTCTCCCGCATGCTGCAGAGGTAAGAAGTGGCCACATTCCCAGCCTGAAACACTTTCCACTGTACCAGAAACAAGGCCACTGGCTCCCGGTCTCAATTTCCTCACCTATGAAATGGAGAGAATGCTTCCCCTAGGGACTGGGTGATGGGTAAGAAAGGGATTTGAGGGCTGGGAAATGTCAAGGCCGTTAACTGACAGAGGAAGGAGGAGACAGAGATTAGCTTCTGGGATTAGCCCAGCCGCCAGCCCTCCCTACCCGTCCCCTTTTCATGCCCCAACTTAATCCTGAACCTTAATCCTGCTTGGAAATCCCTCTCCTCCAGTGGCTGTCTCCCACCAAGGCTCAGCTTTGATGGGGGCTAACGAGGGGACCAGAACCCAAGGAAGAAAACGGAGTGGGACCAACTGGTGCCAAAACTAAACCAAGGCAGAGCCCTAATCCCGCAAATTCCTTCTGCCCAGGAGGGCATAGGAGCCAAGGATGCGTGTGCCTGCCTAGAGCACTCTGGAGACCTCTGGGCACCTTCTTCCTCAGCCCCCTGCCCTCTCCTGAAATGAAGGTCAAAGGTGTGGAGCACTGTCCAGTCCCTTCTTTGGGACCCCCTTGCTAGCCAGAGCTTGGGCATGGAGTCAGAAGGGGGTGCTCCCAGCCTGACTTTCTCAGGAAGCCCAAGGAAGCCACTGTATGACATGAAGCCTGTTCCTTCATCTGTACCATTGGGTGACAAGGGTGTTCCCTCAAGCCCTAGGTAACTTGTATCCCCAGCACCTGCTCCTTCCTCTGCTTGAGTACTGTCCAGAGGTCAGAGGTCAACAGTGGATACAAGGACTCTGTGAGCATCCTGGCCAACCTCATGCTGGCTGCCCTTGCCAACATTCCCCCAGCTGCATGCACTTCCTCCAGTGAAGCACTTGTGATGACGTGCTTAGTTTCTGTCTCCCTGGACAGCCTAGCCCGGGAGCCCCTTAGAGCAGCAGCCAAGGCCGCTACCTTCTCCTTGTGTCCCCAGAGCTCAGGCCAAGAGCCAGACGGGAGAAGGTGTTCAGAACATAATGGTTAGCTAAACAGATGAATTCACCAAACAGAAGGGAACCTGATGCCAACAGAGGGTCTCTAACCTGCCTAAGGTCACAGAGAGGTGGGCAATGGTGGGGACCAGCATGGTCCTACCTGCTAGCACGGGGCTCTCTACCACAGGCCTCATCTACCTCCCCTTTCTGGCTGTTCCATCTGGGTCTGTCAGTCCTCTTCCTGGAGGGAGGTTCTTCAAAGGTGGGGAACAGGCATTAGTAGTTCCTAAGACCCCTGCCTGGCTAGTACGTGGGGGTCATGTTTGGAAAGGACTGACAACTTGCCCAAAGCCATGGTCTTAATCTCCAGAATGTTCTGAGGTTCACGAGCTCCTCTGGAGTGGTAACCAGTGGGAGATCTGACACTGTCCCCATACCATTTCCCCATCGCCTTTGGGGTCGTAAGCCTCAAGGAGAAAAGGGCAAAGGGGCTAGAATGTGGCCAGAACTAGAGTTCCTGCCCTGAATAAGTTACCTGGGTCTGCAGCAGAGCCCACTGCCCCGAATTTCATGGGGACCTTGGCCAGGCCTTCCTCTGACCTGGACCTCAGTTTACCCGCCTGTGCTATTTATGTATATGTGTAGGACTGGAGGGGAGAGGGTGTGTGTGCTGGTGCTGGTCCCTCTGTGTCCTTCCTGTTCTCAAGAACGCTCAAGATCTCTCCTGTTTTTAGGAGAGAACAGGAGTTCCTGACACAGGTCTCCCAAATTATTCTCCTAGGGACCCTAAGAACAAGCAGCCCTATTCAGCATGCTGGCTCCCCTCCTCCCCTCACCAGAGTTCTCAGGGAATCATTTGCTGGTGGGCCCTGGGTCCCCGCTGGGCCACCCACACGGCAGCCACACTTCATGCCACACTGACCTCCAGCTCACCTCTGGGGGTGCCCAGCCCCCTCTGGTCAGCAGGGCTCCCTGGCAGAACACACCAAGCTCAGACCAGGACTCTGCCTCTGACCTCTGGTGTTCCCTCCTGCTCCCTAGGCCCCCTCCCCAGACCCAGTGCCCACTCCTTCTGTCCCTGGCTTCCTGCCACTCAGGCTGGAGGAGGCGGGGAGGGGGGTGACAGCTGTGTAAGCGATGGAGGCTGCCCCTTCCTGCCCCTCCCCCCCAGCTGTCTCTCTCTCATGACAGCTGCCCAATCAAAGGGCCGGGGGCTTAGCCAGCTCCCCCCCACATGCAGGGATCAAGTGTCCACCCTGGCTTTGTTCTGGAGCAAGAACAATCCGGGGGAGGGGAGGGCTCCTGGGGCTAGGCAACTCAAGTGGACTGGCCCGCCTCTTGGGGGATTCCCTTGGCTCTGCTAGCCAGCGTCTGGACCAACCAGGCCTTATAGACCCACCTGGGGTAGGCAGAAGGTGGCGGGGGGTGGTCTCCAAGTTCATCCCCCACCTCATATCCCCCGACATCCCCCTTAGCACCATCAGGCTCCAACCTAGCAGCCTCCTACTCCTAGTCCAAAAGCAGCCATGCAGGCCACACCCAGTGATGCTGGGGAATGGCTCAGGACATCAGACGAAGCAGGGTGTGGCAGGAGGTGGACACTGGGCATGGGGAGATCAGCACTGAAGGATCCTGAACTCCGCTGCCTGCTCCCTTCTCTGGATATGCGCCCCCTTCCTGATTACCCAGGCCTCCACAAGAAGTGCCCTAGTATCCTCCGACCCATGCACCCAGCCTCTCAGCCTTACAGCCTCCCAGGATTCATGCCAACTCTTGGGAGAGTCGGCGGGGAGGAGAGGCCTTCGGGGAGCAGCGTGGGGTCCACGAGTTCCACCCTCTGGTTTCCCGGCCCAAGGCTGTCTTATAAACTCAAGTGCGAAGCAGCAAAAGAAAGCGCTGACAAGTTGGCTGGTGCCAGAAATGCCACAGTCTCCTTAGAGCATCATTCAGCAACCCCTCAAGAGTCCTTACAGCCAAGGGAAACTGAGGCAAGCCCAGGCCAGAATGCACTCCAAGAGAAAGGACACAACTTCTTGGTTGTGTCCCCACCCACTGACTGGTACTTATCCCCTCACTGCCTCACACAACTTGAAAAAGGTCTCTAGCTTTGATTTTCCATGCTGGAGACAGATCATTCTGCTGCTCAATAGCCATCTTTGGCTCCCCAGTTACCCAAGGAATAAAGCTTGATCACCACAGACAGGCACTCAAGGTCCCTCATGATCTGGCTCCTGTCAGTTTCTCTTGTCTCATTTCTACCCCTTCCCCCCTACACACCAGGCTGCAAAACACGTCTAGTACCTCCAGGCCTCTGGGCCTTTGCCCCGGCTCATTCCAGCTTGAAATGCCTATCCTCCTCACTCTGTCAAAATCCCTCTCAAATACCACCTCCTCTGTGAAGTCTTCCCAACCTTCCAAGTCAGATATAATCACTCAGGCCTCTGTGCCCCAGCTCAGCTCAAAGGAGCCCTAACAGGCATTTTCAAGCCTATCTTTCTATTATCCAGAACGGTAGGAGTTCCTCCAGGAGGGCAGGAGCCAGAACCACACTCCGTGTGTAGAGAGAAGGGCCTGGAGGCATTAGGGACCTGAGATAGGGCTGAAGGTCCCAGGAAAGCAGCGAGGATGGTGTGAGAAGATTCAGGGCATGGGGGACCGGCCACATGGGAGATCCAGGATCTGCCAGGACAGAATTCCCAGTTCCCATTCCTCAGTACCCCCAGCCCCTGCTCCTGCTGTTTCTTTGGGTTTAGGGGCTCCGCGGGCATGTCACTGGGGTAGGAGATTTGTGCCGTGCTTTGAGACTCCTAGGGGCCCAGAATGGGTTTCCCCATGTGGAAGCGAGGCTGGAGGAAGAGCTGGGGAGTGGCATGGGTTTCACAAAGTCAGAACCCGAGGCCCAGAGAGGGAGGTGCTTGTTTATAAGGCTACATGAAAGGCAACTGGCGGAGCTGGGAGAACAGGGGTGCACCTGTGCGGCTCAGAGCTCTTTTCTCAAGAGGTCAATGCCATGGGGCAATGGTGATGGAAGCTGGGGGGGGGGGCAGGGATGGGAGCAGGGAGGGTGGACAGAGCCTGTCTGGGGACACAGGGCGGGGCAAAGCCAGCCTCCCTGTGGCCTGGGCCTGCCAGGGTGTGTGGGCCGCCTGCTCCCAGCCCCCCACCCTGAGCATGCAAGAAGAACAATCCCCTTGTGTTTGGGCAGCCTGAGCCTGCATGCTGATGAAGGCTGGGGGGTGGGGGCTGGGATGGGGGTGCTTTGGAGGTTGACAGGGCTCCAGGGCCCAGAGGGAGTAGGGGACCTTCAGATGGGAAAAGTAGGGTCCCAGGTGCTGGCCCTGAAGGAATGAGGGTAACCCCAGGAAAGAGTGAAGGCTAGAGCTAAGATTTAAGCTCCCGGAGAGTCCCTGGGGTCTAAGGGCTCTTTGTAGGAGAAGGAGGGCCCTTAGGGACACATGCCCTGTTGGTCCAGCATGAAGGTAAACATTGTGGGTTTGGAGGGGACCAAGAGCCCACATTCTGGGAGGAGGGAATGCAGCTGGCCCTGGGTGCATCCCCTTGAAGACCACTCCCCAGGGTGCTGGAGCCGGGCGGAGCACTGGGTGCCACAGGTCTCAAGATGGTGGGCCTGTGATAGGGGAGTGAGGAGGTGGGCACCTCCCTCTCCTGGCCAGGCAGGCATGAGGGCCAGGCTGAAGTGAGTATCCAGAGACACCCCCTGCCCCCCAGGACTTCAGCTAGAAGCTAGTCAGAGCTGAGGGGCTGAAGAGCCACAAAGCATAAGGGACCACTCTGAGCCCCCAACTGTCATCTCCACACACCCCTGGTCTGGAGGTCTGTCTGCCTGCCCCCCCCCCCCCCAACCAAGGACTGCAGAGAATGGGAAGGGGTGTGTGCTGAGCCTGGAACTGCAGGGGAATGGCTGATGGGGATAGAGATGGAGCAGAACCAGAACCCAAGGCAGGAGGTCGAGAGAAAAGCAGGTCCAAAGAACAGAAACAGCAGGTGGGATGTGGGCCTCAAATCTGGGGTCTCGGGTCTAGGAAGGCCCTCCCTGGTGCTGGGGGCTCCTCGGGCAGAGCAGCGCCCCCAACCTGTGCAGGCCTGGGCCCGTGTGGGACAGGGAAGCGTGTTCCTCTCAGTCTCCCAGTATCCCAAACCGGGACCCCGGCCTGTAGACTCCCGCGCGGGCTCCCCGCCCCGCCCCGGCCGAACCCCCAAACTTCGAGGCCCGCGGTGCCCCGCCCGGCCCGCGCCCTACCTCGCTGGGGCTGTCCTGCGGCGGCGGCGGCGGCGGCAGCGGCGGCGCGGCGGCTGGGCCGCTCAGTCCCACATTGTCCCCGGGAGAGGCGGCCGCTCACAACTGCGAGTGACATCAGCTACGAACAATGAGGGGTTTGACAGGCGCGGAGCCCGGCCGGCCCGGAGCCCGGCTCCGCGCCCCCCCCCACCCCCCCGGCCCGCCCGGCCCGGCCCCTCCCCGCCCCCTCCCCGGATCCGATTACAGCGCGGCGGGCCCGCCCCAGCCGCCCCAGTGCCGCAGCCGACCGCCCCGCCCCGCGCGCCACGGTGCGCCCCGAGCGGCGGCCGCTTCCGGGAGGACTGGGGCGACCCTCCCCCGGCAACTCGTCCCGGCGCCGGGAGCTGGGGGCCGGGAGGGGGGGGTCCCGCCGCCAGCGCCCGCCCAGCCGCGGTCCCCCCGCGCTGCGCCGGGCCGCGAGCCCCTGCGCTCTCCGCCCGCCAGAGCCGCCCGCCGGGAGCCTCTGCCGACCCCCTGCGCCCCCATCTCGGCCTCGGGCCCGCCGCCAGGCCCCGCGCTGCCCGGCTCTGGCTCGGATCCCTCCGAGCCCTGACTTCGACCCTCCGCCCGGCCGGGTTCCCGGCTCTGCTCGCTTCTGCGCCATCCATCCCCGCGCGGGGCTCTCCCCCAAGACCCGCGCCCCTCAGCCACCCACGGCTTCCGCGAAGCCCGGCCCTTGTCCGCCCGGGACAGGTTACCGGACCGGCTGGAGGAGGGGCCTGAGAGCGGTGTGATCCCTTGCACCCCGCCCCGCCATTCTCCCAAAGCTACCCCCAGAATGCCTTTTGGGGGCTAGGGTCGCAAGGGCCGCGGCGCAGTTGTGTACTGGGCTAGAGAATGGGGGGAGTTGTACGGTCCCCAAGCCCTCTCCTTCCCCCACCGTACCCTTTGGGGAACAGATCTACCTCCCCCTCTCCTCCGTAATCGGCTCAGCCTGGTCCCACTGACCTCCACCTCCCCCCACAGCTGAGTCTCTTGGCACCTGGGTGTGTGTGTGTATGTATGTGTGGGTGGGTAGGTGGGGAGGGGAATCCAATCTCCCTTCCCCTCCATCTGGCCGGGTGGACAAAGGGCAGGGGGACCATCTGGTCCCGCCAGGGTGGGGGAGGGGCCCACCGTGGCGGTCCCCAGGGGCGGGGGAGGGGCGGCGCTCCGGAGACAGCAACAGCCTGCGGGGTCTAATTGCATCACTTTATTTCACCGACCTCCACTCTCCGCTCTCACGTCTCCCCAACCCCCAAACCTCAGAGCAGGAAACAAGCTTGGTTGAGCAGATCCAGGCCTAATAACCTGGGGAGGTGTGGAGCACCCAGAAAGGGGGGGAAAACAGGAAGATCGGAGGTTCCAAGGTCTGGGGCCAGCTGCAACCTGTGGGTGAATGGAGTTGGGGCTGGCTACTCCTAAGCCTGGCAGAGCATCTCCTGCAAGGAGGGTCCCCACCTTCCTGGACAGTGGGGGGCTGCATGGTTGAGAGGGTGCATGTGCCCATGTGAATGCTTGTGTGAGAGCACAAGAGTGCATGTGTGTGAATGCATGCAATGCATGCAATGCAAAGCTGTAGTTGAGAGTGTGCATGTCAGTCCAGAGTTGCCTATACCTATGGGGTTGCTCCAGAGTGAAGGGTCGTATCTGGGAACATGGATGGCTCTATATGGGTAAGCATGCAAGTGGGCATGGATGTATCTGTGGTCTAAGAGGCAAGAGTAGGAGGTGTGAGTGTCCTGCAGGGTAGCCCAAGGCTGGAGGCAGGATGGGGAGGCTGCACAGGGGAGAGGAAGGAGATAGAGGGAACAGGAAAACCTATAGGAGAAGCCCATCTAATGGATTACCCTCCACCAGATTACGTCTCTTGATTCCTGAGGCTTTTCCTCTTGATTTCACCTCCTTAGTCTGTCACTGCAAGAGAAAGAGGAAGAGGAGAAGACAGATCCTAGAGACAAGAACCCAGATAGACACACCTGTTGCATGTATGTGATGAGCAGGAACTCATGGAGGGAGGAAAGAGACAGAGAGAGCCCTAGGCAGGCCAGCAGCCACCCCCATCTGCAGGGCTGGGTCTCATGCTAGCCCCTGCAGGAAATCCAGCAGCCCTGTGTGCCACTCCTCAGGTTTGTCAAGGTAGCAGGGGTGCCCTGCCCCCTCCATGACCAACACCCGGTGGTTGGGCAGCTGCTTCAGGTGCTCAAAGCTGGTCAGGCCCATGGGGTCCTGGTCTCCATATACTATAAGAGTTGAGGTCTAGAGAAATAAAAGGGAAACGGTAAACAGGGATCTACCACACCAGCCCCAACATCCTAGAGGGGGTCAGCTCTAGCCCCCCCACCACTTCAGTCTCTCCCTGGGGCTACCCCAAATGAAGGGGAGGGACAAACTGGCCCAGAGGGTGGTAGGAGAGGCCCCAGCTCCTGGGGGACAGAGGCATGGATTTTTGTCTGCTCTGGCACACAGTTTAGCACAGGCCAAGGCACAGGAATCTGCTGCTAAGTAAACCAAAAGGGCAGAGCTTGGTAGTTTAGCTCCCCCAAGAAGACACCCCTCCGTTACCCTGCCCCCAGTGGAGGAAAGGCCCCAGGATGGACCCTTTCTTGCTCATGGCAGGGGCATCTCAGCCTCCCACATGGGGATACCTTCACACTGGCATAGTCCGCAGCATTGATTTTGTCAGTGCAGATGGGGGCCACTGGCACATAGCCCCGGAGCTGGGAGCCAGGGGCCGTGAGGAAGGGCAGGGAGTACATGCCGCTCAACGATGGGCTGATCACAACTGGAGAGCCCAGGTCCAAGGCGTCCACCACAGCTGCCAGGAAGCTGCTGGGGACCAGCTCCCCGATAGGGGCAGGGGCTGCTGCTTCCTTGGAGCGCCCCAGTCCTGCAGGGATTCAGGTGTGGGAAAGACAACAGCATTGAATGGGGAAAATGGAAGAGACAGTCCCTTCCTCCAGGAAGGCCTCCTAGGTCAATCTCTCTGTGCCAGGTTCCAGCAGCACACAGTGTGCCCAAGTTTATTCCTACAGCAGCCTAGATCTATCCTATCTTTGGCAAGCACGAGGCATTTTCCTCTATGTCTGTGCCCACCTCTCCCAGCCATAGAGTGTCCTGGAAAGGATTGGTCTCTTGGTCTCTTAAGTCCAACACAACTGGGGCCAAGTCTCAATTTTCCACTTAACTATCTAGGCGACCTTAGGAAAGTCTCCTCACCCCTCTCTCAGCTGCTCTGTTTCCCCATCGGTTAAAGGAGATGAAAAAGTATCTGCCATTTCAGGTTGTGGTGAAAATTAAGTGAATTAACTGCTTAAGAGGCACCTGTCTCAGGGCTGGCAGGGTGGACAGGAGTCAAGGAGCTGGCTCTGTGCATGTACCTTCCCTCCAATGAGTCAGGCCCCATCTACCCCCAAAAGATTAGCTCAAGACCTTCACCTGGAAGATCAGCCCAACTCATGGTCCGAACCAATCCCATCTGGGCCTGGAGGCTCACACTTGGGCCCTGAAACCCTGCCAGCCATGGCCTGTGAGGGGAGCAGGTCAGCTCTGCTGCCCCTTCATACTCGGCTCCATGAGCTGGGGCCTACCAGTCCAGGTTATGACAGCCATTCTGGGGCTGCTCCTGCCCTACCACTGAACCCAGTTCTGGGCTTTGTCCCTGGGATGGTGACTGGAGGCTTGGCCACCCACCAGGCCCCGCCCCGCCCCCACATGTGTCAGGAGACTCAGTCTCACTCCTTAGGGCTTCCAACAGAGGCTACGGTTATGGCTTTGTCAAAAGATTTTAATTCCACTTGGCTGAGTACTGATTCTTAGGTGTTGGGTACCGACGACACATGCACATATCTCAGTCCCTTCTCACTAGAGCCAACCCCCCAAATCTGTAGCTCTCATTACAGAGGAGGAAGCAGGCTCAGAGCCTCTGAGACACCGCCCTGGGCAACCTGGTTAGAACCAGCTGGACGGTGTCCAGACCACACCCGGATCGAGACCCGAGAAACTGGAAGGGCCTTGCCAAGGGCACTGCACCCTGTCAAGGTCCTCCCAGTGCCCAGGGCCCAGGCCTCGGTGAGGCCCCCCCACAACCCCGGTCCAGAAGTTTGCCCCAGAGGTACCTGGCAGGTCCATGGCCACAGCCCGGTAGCCAGCCTGAGCCAGCCTGTGCAGCGTGCCCAGGTTCTGCCAGGTCTCGGAGGAGAAGCGAATGCCGTGCAATAGCAGAATTGAGAAGCGGGCCGCCTGCCCACTGCCTGGCCGAGCCTCCCGGAAGAAGAGGCTCTGGCCCTGCACCTGGGTGGTGCCCTCATGAAGCTCCACTCCGGCCATTACTGCTGCTGTACTGGTGACACACCTGCGGTCCAAGGCCAGACTGATGAAGAGCTACAGAACCCCCTACCTGATGGGACAGAGAGGGCAGGGGTCCCTCTGGGAGCAGCAATGGGGCCTCCAGGAGGCTGCCAGAACTCTCCACATGCTTTCAGATGAGGAAGACCGAGGTATTATTTATGCCTCCACCACTCAACTGTGTGGCATTGGGCCTCAGTTTCCTCTTCTGAAATAAGTGACAATAAAACCTATCTCAAGAATAAGTTAAAAAAAAAAAAAGAATTGACAAGTGAGGGTGCCTGCCCTTGAACTCAATACATGGAGCTCCCATTATGATTATTGTTACCCTCATTGTTATTCTCCCTTTCTACGAATGGGGATAATACAATAGTGCTCAGCTCCTGCGTGGTGGATGGGATTAAATGAGCTCACGCATGTGAAACGCTGGACACGGTTCCTAGCACAGAGGGAGCGCAGTAAGTGCTCAAGCCACAGTAAGCAGTTATTTTGCTTATGGACCTCTTTCTCTTCAAGGCACTGTTACAGTTTGTAGGTTGGCACCGCAGGCCGGAGGGGGTCGGAGTTGGAGTTAAAAACCCATTTTCCGGAGGCGGAAGCCGGAACGCAGAGCTGGGAAAGGCTTTGGAGTTCCGGCCCGCGAGGAATGCGGAGTACCCGGCGCGCCACCCGCTGGGAACTAACGCGCCGACGCACGGTCATCGGCGCCGCGGCGGCTCGCTCGGTCCCCTCGGCCGACTTCGGTTCTGGCTCGCTGGGCCCGGTAAGGCGCACGCGGGGAAGGTTGGGGGCAGGCCCGAGGAGGGGACCTGGGGAGCCGAGATGGGAAGGGGAGGAACTTGGGCCGGGTGGGGGTGGGATCTCACTGGACAGAAAAAGAGAGGGTCGGGGTGGGGGGGAGCGCAGGGCCGGTACCTGGGGAGCTGCGTAGGCTCGCGCAGTTAAGAGGCAGGCGAGTGCGGGCGGCGACTGCGGCCCGGGGCTGGGAAGCAGGGGGGTAGTGGCCCGGCCGAGGGCGGAGACCAGGCCGTGCTACGGGGCGCCCTCTTGTGGCCACGAGCCGTCGCAGGGCCTGTCGCTGCCGCTAGATCTTTCCTGTCCCAGCAGCCTCGGTTTCCCCAAACCCCTCGGGCCGCGGTGCTCCAAGAACCTGGCTGGGTGCGGCCCCAGCAGCCTGCCCCAGATGCACACGATGCGGCTCGCGGAGAAGGGTTCGTGCGTCCCCTCCCTGCCCAGGCCCAGGGTTGTGCGCGGCCAGGCGGTGAAGCCGGACCTCCGTGAGTGTGAGGTTCTATCAAAGTCCAGCCAGGTGACCTCAGCCGTTTTCACAGCGTCTCCGGACCTGTTTCTGGGCTTGTAGAATGGGTGTGATGTTGCCTGTTTGTCAGGATGTCTATAACGGAGGGGGTCCTACGGCCCTGCGCTGCCTCCCTGTACCGGCCTGGCTGCCACGCCTGGCTTGGCCACATATCGCCAGCAGGGTAGGTGCCATAAAGAGCAGTGAAAGAGGCCAGAGGCCACCCCGGGCTGTGATCGAGTGCGTGTGCCTGTGTATGTGCAGGGGTGCGGGAAGCGCTTGGACTGAGACCTGGAGCCACCAAGTAGCTATAACATCTGACATTGAACAGCGAGGCCTCCTCTCCAGACACTGTGCTGCGGCTTGACCCATCTTTTGCGGCCCTTAAGACCCATCTTAAGCCCTTATCCTTACCCCCTCTGTACAGACAACGGGCTGACCCACGATACAGACGGCCTGGTGGGAAGAAGCCGGTGGCTCTCCCCTGGCCTTCGGACTGAGAACGATCCGGAAAATCGGGACAGTGGGCCGGGCCTACGTGCTTTTGGGCACCGCCTAGAGTGCCCCCCTCGGTGGGTTTAGGAGGCGCGGGGGCCTGCGACTGCGGACTGCGCAAGCGCGCCTCCCCGGCCGCCCGCGCGCTCTGCCGCCTGGTCCGTGCAGCCGCCCGCAGAGCCGCGGAGGCAGCGCCATGGTCGCGGCGCTGTTTGGCTGCTGGTTCCGCGTGGGCGGGGCCCGCGCTGGGGTGTCCGGCCCGGTGATCCCGGTCGGCCCGGTGAGTGTCTCCGGGGAGTGAAGTCTGCGGGGTGCCCGGGGGCGTGCCGTCCTGGCTCCGCCCTTTGCCCCCGGGGCCCTGAGGCAGAGTCCCGCGGGAGTGGCTGCAGCGGGGGCAGCGAGTGTCTCTGTGTTAGTGTGTTGTGTGTGTTGCCCAGACTTTGGTCTGCGTGCGTTCTCGGGGGTCTGGATATACGTGTGTCGATGTGGTGTGTGTCTGTTTCTACGTGCCTACGTTGAGAAGGATGTCGGTCTGTCTGTACGCCTGTGTCTGTGTATGTCTGCTGGGCGCATTTCTGTGTACGTGATTTTGAGGGTGTGTAGCTACGTGTGCGTGTGTATTTTTGAGGCTATGTGTGTCTCTTTGCCTGTACATACGTGTTTCTTGTATGCACGAGCAGCTTGGGGATTGTGTATATGACTGTGTGCTGGCAGTTTGAGGGTCTGCATGATTTTGAAAGCATGTGTGTGTGTGTGTGTGTGTGTCCGTCTGCTTTCCTGATGGCTGGCTGTGTGGCTGGTTTTGAGGGTACGTAATTCAAGGGATCGCTTGCTCGCAGGCCAAGTGTGTCTGCCTGTACCTGCCGTGCCAGGAATAGCTTGTGCAAAAGAAAAGCTGTGGGGACAAGACTGGATGTTTGTGTGCACGCGTGTATACCTGTGTGTCATTGTCCACACGTATGCCAAGGATCTAAGTTGGGTACAGCCAACCGGACCCCAGCTTGTCTGGTGCATGCTGAGTTGCCGGCTTCCCCCCACCATGGTCTAGTGCGCCAGCTGCCTCGGTTGCCAAGGCAACAGCCAAAGTCCTGCCTCTCCCTGCAGCAGGCTTGCCACAAGGAGAGGTCCGCAGGGATCCTCCCACTGGTGGGAGCCTAGGCTCACGCTGCTCTGGAGGTTGCTGTTCCTGGTCAGAAGAGAAGAGGGGCCTCTTCCTTCCTTAAGCTCCTGGCTCTTCACTGGCACCAGAAGGGCTGCCATTGCCCACCCATCCCGGGACTGGGAGCCTGGGGCTGGGGCCTTGGGAAACACTGTCAAAGCTCCCAGGAGAGGAGAGTGGTGCCCAATATGTTTCCAGCTGGGCCAGCACCCACTTGGCACCCAATAAAGATGTGTTCACTGGAATCTGGGAATAAGGCAGATGTACTCATCCTAGGCCCGAGAAATGATGAAAGGACAGCCCTGGGTCAAATCCACTGTATTCCTGAAATATCACAGGAAACTTGAGAGGGCTGATGCCAGGTGATCCTTTTCCCCATTTTACTGACAAGCTGAAGACACATAGGAAGTGGCAAGGCAGAGTCTCAAAGGCAGGGCTAACCCTTCTGTCTGGGTCCTGGGTCCTGATGTCTGTCGTCTGGACAAGCAAAGGACCCAGACTACAAGAGTCGGTCGGGCGGGGGAGCTTTCATCTCTCCAGCCTCCATTTCTAGGTGTACCATGTTCCTCCCTGGGCCCATTCATTCTGTTCATGCCTCAGCCTTTCTCCATCCCAGATGTTCTCCATGAGCCCTCCTCCCACTTAATATCAGCTGAGATAAAGCACTGAATATTTCCATCAATTGGAAGACACATTCTGATTTAAGCACTAATATATGCACTGTGATAAAAAAAAAAAAAAAAAGAACCATTTCCAAACATGCTGTCAGTGAAATGGGGCCTTTACACATAGTCTTTCCCTTTTTCTTTTCTTTAAAAGATTTTATTTATTTATTTGTGTGATACAGAGAACACAAGCAGGGAGAGCCGCAGGCAGTGGGAGAAGCAGGCTTCCTGCTGAACAAGGAGCCCAACACAGGGCTCCATCCTAGGACCCTGGGATCATGACCTGAGCTGAAGGCAGACACTTAACCAACTGAGCCACCAGGGTGTCCCCAGTCTTTCACTTTTGATGACTCTGACTACTCTGTCCACCAGCAAAGCTCCAGTTCATCCCTCACCTCCCATCCCCGTGGTTTCTTCCTTGGCAAGCTGAGTGTAGCCTGGTGGTTAGCAGCCCAGTTCTGGGTTCAAGTCCCAGTTCCTCTACCTGCTACTCTGCATTTTGGGCAAAAGAATTTACCTCTCTGAGCCTGTTTCCTCATCTGCAAGAGAACTATAATCCTATCTGCTTCCCAGTGTTCTTATGTGGATTCGTGAGTCCTGCTATGGAAAGGGCCAAGCACAGGATCTGGCTGTCATAAGTACTAGTTTTAGCTGGCACAGTGATGATGGTGGTCATTGAGCATCTGTGTGTCTTCAGAAAGATCTAAGATGCTCCTTCTCAGGCTTCAGGGTATCTGAGCCCTTGCCCCTGCATGTGTGGAGTTGTTGGATAGGAACCCTCACACCCCTGCTCGGAGCAGGACAAAGGGCAAGGGCTGAGCTCTTCCTCTGACTGAGGGCTTCTGGGTGGGGCTTGGGGGGGTGGGGTCCAGGGGACCTGGTGGGGACACAGCCCCAGCCTCTTCTTCCTCTCCTCTCCTCCAGACTGTGGTACAGACTTCCATGAGCCGGTCCCAGGTAGCCCTGCTGGGCCTGGGCCTGCTGCTCATGCTGCTACTGTACGTGGGGCTGCCAGGCCCCCCTGAGCAGACCTCCTGGCTCTGGGGAGGCCCCAATGTCACAATCCTGGCTGGTCTCACCCCTGGCAACTCCCCCATCTTTTACCGCGAGGTGCTGCCGCTCCACCGGGCACGCAGGTGGGTGCTGACCTCAGGGTGTAGTGGAAAGACTAGGTCCAAGGGGAGTCCCTGTGTGGGACCCCCGCTCAACTCAGAGTGCTCAGGGCCTGGGAGGGCAGTGGGAAAAGCCTAGAAAGAAAGAAGGGCGGCCCACTTCCAGACCCCGAGGACACACACTCCTCTGTGTGCCCACAGGGTGGAGGTGATGCTACTCCACGGAAAGGCCTTTAACTCGCACACGTGGGAGCAGCTGGGCACGCTGCAGCTGTTGGCGCAGAGGGGCTACCGGGCCGTGGCCCTTGACCTCCCAGGTGAGAGCCCCCGCTCCAGGGTCTAGGGAGGCAACATCCAGCAGGCACAAGGGGGCAGCTTCCCAAGGGAAGACTTGGAGGGGTAGAAAAGCCTTACGGTATGGCTGGGTTGGAGGGGATTTGGACCCCAACGTCTGGACAAGCCGTGGCAGGTCGCAACACAAGATGCCAATGCTAGAAGGTCTGTGTCTTTATTTTCACTTGATCTTAGCCAAAAGGCCGAGAAGCGATGTGTGTCTTTATTTTCTACCTTGAAAACTAGAATGTGGACTGTGGCATGTCCCAGAGCAAATAGAAACGTGACTCACTTCCCAAGAACTTGCATGGAGAGATCTCACTGGACTTTTTATGATAAACTAGGTAGCTTTTCGGTTTTTTTTAGCTCTGCACATGATTTATGCTATCATTCTTGTCTTTAAAAACCAAGAGAGAGTGACGCCCTCAGAGACCCATGCCAACATTTCTCTCCCAGCAGTCTGGGGGTCCCCCCTGGGCATTTCCATATATAGAAAGACAGACAATACTCAGGATTGTGTGGTGAGGGTAGAAGCATGACTCATGTCCTGTCAGCTTAGCAAATCTCTCTGTAGCTTGGTTTTCTCCCCCTATACCATATCTCATAGAGCGGGCCAGTCACTATGAACATCTGCCCATTCCTCCACTGGTAGACACATAAGTTGATTTAGAGTTTCCAGCGTCAGTGGAAATGCTTGAGGCATGAAGCTGAAGCAACTTTGGACATGTTTCTTTGAGTATGGAGGCAATAATTTCTATAGGGTAGCTACCAAGAATCATTGATGGGTCAAAGGATGCACATTTTTAAAAATGTTGGCAAATATTATCTTACCCTCCAAAAATGCGACATGGATTTGTACTCCCATCAGTCATGGATGAAAGTGCCCATTTCCCCACATCTTCCCCAACATTGCGTATTGTCAGTCTTTTTAGTTTTGCCACTCTAATGAGTGAAAGATGCTTTTCTAGTGGACCTATCCTATTACCTAAAATAGCTTCCGGGAAGTTTGGGGGTAGTGCAGCCCTGTGCCTCTGCTCCTTCCCCCACTGTGGGGGGCAGGAAGTCCTGGGTTCCTTTTCAGCCTCCCTCAGCTGGTGGCTCCTGCTGTTCCCAGGTTTTGGGAACTCGGCACCTTCCAAGGAGGCAAGCACAGAGGCAGGGCGGGCAGAGCTCCTGGAGCGAGTGCTACGAGACCTGGAGGTGCACAATGCCGTCTTGGTGAGCCCCTCTCTGAGTGGCCGCTACGCCCTGCCCTTCCTGATCCGAGGCCACCACCAGCTGCGTGGATTTGTGCCCATTGCACCCGCCTCCACCCAGAACTACACCCAGGAACAATTCTGGGCTGTGAAGGTACTGGAAGGAGGGTTTCCAAAGGTCCAGCTTCCTATCCCTGGCTCCAGTCATGGGGGGGAAGGACTCAGGTCTCACTTGGAGGACACATGGCCTCATCTGGATAGAAAGAGGTGGGGTGTTTGGGAAAGATTTCCTAAGGAGGTGGCAAGAGGGTCAGTCGCCATCAGGCCCCAGGATCACAGCCCCTTGCCTTGCTCTGCAGACCCCGACTCTCATTCTGTATGGGGAGCTGGACCGTATCCTGGCCCGGGAGTCACTGCGGCAGCTCCGCCACCTGCCCAACCACTCTGTGGTGAAGCTGCGTGATGCAGGCCACGCCTGCTACCTCCACAAGCCGCAAGACTTCCACCTTGTCCTCCTGGCCTTCCTTGACCGCCTGCCTTGAGTTCACCCACTGACCAGGCCCCAGGCCTGGCCTGAGCTGGGAGAGTCCGGACCAGTGCCCCACCAGGGAGGCAGCCCCTGGGATTGGAGGGTGGAGGCCAGAGGGCTGGGCCCAGTCGGGACCTCTCATTTCATTTCACAGGCACAATAAAAAAAAACACGTTTTTTTTTGTCATGTCTGGGGAGTGGCAAGTCCTGTTTCCTGGGGTTGCAGCAGGTGGGGTGGGAGTGAGTGAGAGGCAGGTCCGGGACTGCTTGGGGGCTGAGAGCTGGAGGGAGGCTTCAGAAGCCCGAGATGGTCTACTTCTTACTAGCTGCCCTCACTACTCTGTGACTCAGTTTCCTCACCTGTAACCCGGGCATATGGTAATACCTGGCTCAAAATTTGGTTTTAAAATTGACTCAGTCTAGGTATATGGAGCACTTGGTCTCACGGGGCTTGTGGGCAGATTGGGTGTTACTGCTTTCGTGTGACCACTGGGGTTGGTGGGAAATCCAGGGTCTGGCCGTTATGCCAGTGAGTCAGGAATGCAGTACCTATGGCCAAGGGAGCAGGATGTGTAGGAATAGAAGTGGGGAATGTGGTTTAACAATTAACACAGCATTGGATGTGAACTGCCAAGCCTGCTTGCCCCTGGGTATGTATGGGTCAGCAAGCAGATCAGACTTAAACCCCAGGAGGATTGGGATGGACCCCCTCCTCTTCCCTTCTAGCCTGCCTCCTTGGGGCACAAAGGTTGAAGTCTTCAGAGCTGCCTCTCCCCACACTGACTCAGCCCCTATAGCAGGGGACAGAACTGGCTGAGAGTACAAAGGACACCCAGGCACCCAAGTGGGCAGCTACAACTGTGTGCAGCCTGGGGGTGGCCAGTGGGACACCTGTGCCTCTTTATCCTCCCTCTCTGGTGGCTGCAGGAGAGCCAGGGAGCCAGGCACAGGGTCGGCCAAGAGTATGCCACATGTACACTCTTGTGCTGCTCAGCCCCTCTCACGTGATCATACAGCCGTCTGGTTACATCTTCTCACCATGACATCCTCTGTCACACAGACGCTGCCACACCAGCCACATCTCACACTCGCATTGTCACACACACGCACGCGGATACACACTGTTGGATTACCTCCCACAGTGGCACACTCGCATGATCTCACACGAAGTCACACATGTGCCTCTCCTCTGCCCCTTTATCCTCCGTTCCTGGCACGTGTCCGGTGGCCGCTCTGACACCAATCTGTGCCCCCCCCACCCCCCCACCCCCGCCAGCGACAGAATCCTGCGGGTAGGTACATGGAGCAGCCAGCCTTCTGGAACTTACAGGGGACAGTTATTGACCAAAAACCTGTCCACACAGGGGGCTGAGGCAATCAGCGGGGATCTCCCTGAGGAGCTGAGACGCGGAAAGGGGAAAAATCAAGAGACTCGCGGGAGGGGACGGGGGAGTAGGCAGGGCCAGCTCTGGCAGGACTTTGTAGCGCTGTACCCCAAGAGGGGCGCCTGAACCGGCAGACGCAACCTCCCGCGTCTGTATCCGCTCTCTCTTCCCAATCTGGAGATTGCGGGAGGTAGAGCCCTCCCCGGGCGGGACTACCCGCCGCTCGCAGACTAGGCCTGCGGGGCTGGGGGCGGGGCTGGGGGCGGGGCGGGGCCAGCGGACGGCAGCCGGGGCGGAGCAGGCGGCCGCGGCGGTGGCTGCCCGCGGGAAGGATCCCTGGATCCGGTAATCCGAGAGGAGGCTGGAGCCTGGGGCGGGCGAAGACGCCTTCGTCGTCGCGGCCGCGGGGACGTAGGGGGCCCTTGCTCGCAGTCTTCGGCCCCGCCCCGGGATCCGGTCCAGCCACGTGGTGGGCGGAGGGGGCGGTTCTGAGCCCTCGACCTCGCAGGACCCTGAGCCCGGGGCCACAGTCCGGAGCTGGCGCTGAGAAGCAGGCGCCGGCCCAAAACCAGCAGAGAGCGAGGTGGGATCCCGGAGAGGGTAAAGGGTCTGGGGTTACATGTCATAAAATCCGGGCAGTTGGGAGAATTTTTTTGAGGAGCGTAGGGAGAGCCCATGTCTGGGTTCAGACCGGGCTCAGCTACCCTCTAGCTGTGTCTGAACCTCTCGGCCTTAGCTTTCTCCTCTGTAAAGTAGGCATACAGAGGCACGAACTTCCCGGGGCTCTTTGGCGGATTCGATACGGAAATGTGTTGAAAGCGGCCAGCACAGCTCCTGAAACAGAATGGGGGCTCCGAAAACAGGGGGTCTTCCTGTGGACGTGCGGGGAAACTCCCTGGGGCAGGGGCGTGAGTAGGTGGAGTCCACCGGGCCGCAGCGGCTGGGAGGGGTAGGTAGTCACTCGCTTTGCCCCCTAGCTCACCGCGCGCAGCGCCATGGCCAGCGAGGGTCGCGAGGGCGAGCACCCGTCCGTGACGCTCTTCCGCCAGTACCTGCGCATCCGCACGGTCCAGCCCCAGCCAGACTACGGTGAGAACGCGGCGGTTCCAGGGCCTGCGGTGGGGTCCCGGGGCGGGGACTGCCTTACACCAGACTCCAACCACTGTCTCCCAGCTGAGTCCCACTCTGTTGCCTCAACTGACACCTCCACGCCCGTAGCCGCTCCCCAGGTCAGCGGACTGGTGGCTGGTTCGGGGACAACTTCGCCTCACTGCTCTGGGTTTGAGGACCGGGAGGGGAGACTGGACAGCTCCAAGGGAAGAAGCTCCAGAAGCCTACTGGGGCAGGACAAAGACCACAGCCCTTAGGAAATCAAGCTTGGTGGCTGGGAATTGTGGACATGGGTCCAAACCCCTGCCGGGTATTTACCAGCTGGGACACATGGGGTGAATCTCATGGCTGTGCACCAGTTTTCCCATTCCTAAGGAAGAGAGCAATCACTCCTATTTCTAACTATGGACTTCCCTCCCACCTGACATTCCACAAAGGGTCACTGACTGGTCAAAGATATCTTCTCCCTTGAAGACAGAAATGCAGGTGTCCCTGAGGGGTGTGGAATTGCACTGCGGAGGCAGCAGCCCATTTCAGGATCTGCTCCCTTCTCTGGATGTACCCCCAGTTTTGCCTGGGCTGGTGGGAGGTGTGGGTAGGCAGAAGCAGCCCCAAGACTCTCTGTGTCCCCAGGGCCTGCCGTGGCCTTTCTTGAGGAGAGAGCCTGCCAGCTGGGCCTAGGCTGTCAGAAAGTGGAGGTGAGCCTAGGGCCCGTCATGGGGAGGGGAGGTGGCCCCGGGGCACCCACTCACTTCCTGGTCCTCTCCAGGTGGCACCTGGCCGTGTGGTGACCATTCTGACGTGGCCGGGCACCAACCCCAGACTCTCCTCTGTCTTACTCAACTCTCACACGGATGTGGTGCCTGTTTTCAAGGTGCGTGGGGTGTGGGGAACAGTGCAAGCCTTGGGGTACACAGATGACTCAGACCCCCCATTGGACCTCAGGGAGCCTCAGGGGCTTGTCTTGAAACTGACTTCCGATCTCATAGGACATGACTATGTTCAGGCAGTCTTTGCCCAGGGATCCGTTCTGTGCCCGGGGTAGCAGTGGGAGCAGAGATGAGGAACTGTAGTCTGCTGCACTCTTCAGCCCGCTTCTGTCCCCTTCACCACCCCACTTGTCACCCCAACCCTAGGGTAGGCTTCTAGATCAGGGGCACAGTTGAGCAGAGTAGATTAATGACTAAATTTGGGGCCTGGGTCCCTCTTCTCATCTCTGCCCCAGGAACACTGGAGCCATGACCCCTTTGAGGCCTTCAAGGATGCTGAGGGCTACATCTATGCCAGGGGCGCCCAGGACATGAAGTGTGTCAGCATCCAGTGAGTGTCCTCCATTTCCTGTCCCCCACAGTGCCCCTTCTGGCTCACTGAATTGACCCAGGGCCTGGTGTGGGTGTGATTGGAGAACCTCAAGGCCAAGGAACACCTTGACCCCTTATCTTGAACAGGAATTATCACCTGGACATGGATAGGGAGACTAAAGGAAAGAGTCCCCTGCCAGGCTGTGGCAGAGCAGGCTGCAGGGGCCCGGGGCTCCAGCCTGCCCACCGAAACATCTGGTGGCTCCCCCAGCACCTGGCTTATACCCTGTCACTGCCCCGCAGGTACCTGGAGGCTGTGAGGAGGCTGAAGGCTGAGGGCCACCATTTCCCCAGGACGATCCACATGACCTTTGTGCCAGGTAGGAGTGTCTTGGGGAGAGCCACTTTTCAGAAGCAGGAGGCTTTGGTGATAGGGACAGATCCTTCATGTCGTGTCCCTGCTGCTTTTACAGACGAGGAAGTTGGGGGTCACCAAGGCATGGAGCTGTTTGTACGGCGGCCCGAGTTCCAGGCCCTGAGGGCTGGCTTTGCCCTGGACGAAGGTGAACAGTCTGGCAGGCCCCTGAGCGGCCGGTAGGGGACAGAGAGGCTGCTAGGGGCTGGGCCACTCCACCCTCTGAATCCCCTCTCCCTCCCCAGGCCTGGCCAACCCCACCGATGCCTTCACTGTCTTTTACAGTGAGCGGAGCCCCTGGTGTGAGTATGGGCTTGGAGGGAGGGCATCATTGTGCACTGGGATGCCAGGCCAGAAGGGCCAGGGGCCTCCCAAGAGTCATGCAGTATGTCGGGGCCTGAGTAGGCCTTGAACCCAGAGCCCCTCTCTACCTGGGCTTCTCCTTCCTGAGCTTCTGAGGGAAGCCCCCCATGGACAGAAACCAGCTCTACACCTTGTGTTCTAAGGAGAACAACCCTGCCAGACGAGCTTGGGATGAGGGGAAGGCTGGAGCCCACCCCCAGGCTGGTCACTTTTCCAGCCCTTCCCATGCTGAAGAAACCCCCTCTCCCTCATCTCCCAGGGGTGCGGGTCTCGAGCACTGGGAAGCCAGGCCACAGCTCACGCTTCATCGAGGACACAGCAGCAGAGAAGCTGGTGCGTGGCACATAGGGAGGGAGTTTGGGAATCCCCAAGGCTCTCTCCTGGGGCCACACTCACATCTGACCTCACACTCTCCTAGCACAAGGTCGTGAGCTCAGTCCTGGCTTTCCGGGAGAAGGAGAGGCAGAGGTGAGGCAGCCTGGGAAAGAGGATGGGGGTCTGGGCGGCGGCCCTGCCAGAGAAGGGAGGCTCTTCATCTGCTGTTCCCCCTGCCGCCCCTGCCCTGCCCCCCCACCGCAGGCTGCAGTCAGACCCCCACCTGAAGGCAGGGGCTGTGACCTCCGTGAACCTGACCAAGCTAGAGGGCGGCGTGGCCTATAATGTGGTACCTGCAACTATGAGCGCCAGCTTTGACTTCCGTGTGGCACCAGACGTGGACCTGAAGGTGCCTCTTCCACCTGGGTTTGGAGCGGGGAGCCAGGTCCTCAGTCCTGGGCTGGAGGCTCAGGGAAAGCCGGAGAGGTCAGCTCATCTCCCTTCTCACAGGCTTTCGAGGAGCAGCTGCAGGGCTGGTGCCGGGCAGCTGGTGAGGGGGTCACCTTCGAGTTTGCTCAGGTATCAGCTGGGACTCACGGTCGGATGCTGTGGGAACTGGGGAGCCTGGGCTTGCTGGGCGTGTGTCCTGGTGGCAGTGGGTGCTTGGCTACATCTGGGTGTCTGTAGCTGTGAGGGACACATTTTATTCAATAAGCATTCATGCGGGACGCCTGGGTGGCTCAGTTGGTTTCATGGTGCAGGTCACTGTTGAGTGCTGGGGATACCGTAGGAGTGAAATTAGACACAGTTCCCAGCCTCATCATTCTTACAGCATGAAGAGACGAATAGATCTCAATTAAACATTTATATACTACTACTTTTATATGAGTCTGAACACACTTGGTTTAGGAAGGGGTGGGACCCTGCACTCTGAGAACCTGGAACAAGCAGTTGGCCAGTCTGAGAGGTCTGGGAGAGCCATTTTGAGGAAGAGACCTAGGATAGGAAAGCTGGACAGGAAGTAAGTAGATGGAGGGCAGGTCCCAGACCCGTGGCCTTTAAGGGACTGAAAGAGGGCCTGTGGCTGGACTGGCTGGCTGGCTATCTGGATAGGTGGGTGGAAGCCAGGGTGGGAGGTGGGAGTGGGTGGGGGTGTGCCTAGGCCAGGCTCAGAGTAGCCTGTGGAGAATAGGGCAAGATATCCGGGCCCTGTCTTGATCCTGCTATCTTGCCCCTCTTCCAGAAGTGGACGGAGTCCCGAGTGACATCTATTGATGACTCAGACCCCTGGTGGGCAGCATTTAGCGGGGCCTGCAAGGACATGTGAGCACATGGGCAGCCTTTCTCTTCCCCTTTCCTCTCTCCTTCTCCTACATCCCTTCCACCTTCCTTTGCCCCTTCAGTCTCTCCCTTGCCCTCTCCCCTCTCTGCCTCCTTAATCACCAGGCTCTTCCCTCCACAGGAAGCTCACTCTGGAGCCAGAGATCTTCCCCGCTGCCACCGATAGCCGCTACCTCCGTGCGGTGAGCTGTTTGCAGTGGGTGGGCAGGGGGTGGTCCTAGATGCTGGCCCTTCTTCTCATGGCTTCTCCTTGCCCCCCTGCAGGTGGGGGTCCCGGCGCTGGGTTTCTCACCCATGAACCGCACACCTGTGCTGCTGCACGACCATGATGAACGGTTGCACGAGGCCGTGTTCCTCCGTGGGGTTGACATATACACGCGGCTGCTGCCTGCTCTGGCTAGTGTGCCTGCCCTGCCCAGTGACGGCTAAGTCCCAGGCTCCCCAACCTCTACCCCGGGCCCCACACTAAACAATAAAGTCTGCGTGTGGACAGGGGCAGTTCTGCAGTACTGAGAAAAAGGACATTCATGGAGCAGGGATTCTGTTATTTCTCTGGGGCCATGCAATTCCCATCTTCATTTCACAGACGGTAAAACTGAGCCTGGCTCTGGGTACTTCCCTACCATCCCATGCTGCTCTGTGCCCTACAGCACACTCATCCACTACCACCCAGCCATGTCTGTGCCCAGCATCAAGGGACCATAGCTCCTGTTCTCAGTGGCCACTACACCTTTATCTGACTTACAAGGTCGGGGACACCATCCTAAGGAGGAAACCAAAGCATAGATCTCAGGGAAATACTTCTGGCTTTCTGGGAACTCAGGATCCTGAGACAGGACTAGAGCTGAAGGCCAGCTGAGCCCTGCCAGATGTGGGGCAGGTAGAGGGAGAGCTGGCAAGCCATGACTGCTAACATTCGTCAGACCCTCAGGATGACAGCAAGGGGATGTACCCCCTGCTCTGGTGTTGGGAGCATGAGTCGCAGAGGAGCAGGAGCTCTGGTGGACCAGGTCAGTTCATCTGAGGGTCCCTACACATCGGGCAGGGATCGATGTGTGCTGAATGGCCCACGAGTGAGGCTTTGTTCTGTCAGCCCTGCTCAGTGGGGCTCCAGGCAGGACCAAGAGTCACTATAGCTCCTCTAACTGATCTGATCCAGTCCTATTTGGATCCCTCAGGCGTGAGGTGAGACAGGGAGGGCTGGGGTTCGAAGTTCTAGTTGTGGTCAGAGGGAAGTCCAAGCCGGGTTCTGTCGCCTCCAGCCGCTGCTCGTGCCAGGACAGGACTTCGGCCAGCTCCATCTGCTTTGAGCCCTCCCAGCAGCCCCTGGGAGCAGGTTTCACTGAGCCCCTGTAGAAGCTCTGCTAGAATAGCTTGCCCAGTGCCACATAGTTTGTAGGTAATGGGGATCAAGATTTGAGACACAAAAACTAGGGACTCGTGCTTTCTATACAAGGGAGGCACCATGTGGGAACTAGAGGCTGATAGCAAGCTGGGTGTGACCTTAAGCCTAGTTGAAGCCCCTGACCTGGGGTCTGGCCTCCTTCTTCGGACTGCAGCAAGATGACAGGGGAAAGGAGTCTTCATGCCATTATGGGGACTAGAATACAAGCCTCACTGGAAGCCACCTGATCTGATGACCTCAGGCTGGGCCAAACTACCTTCAGGACAGAAAACCTGCTCCTGGTTCAAGACCACACCTATCTGACACCCCTTGGTGTTGGGCAGTTGGCCACCCAGAGCACGTCAGGAGGACAGTCATGAGCTAGCAGCCCAGCCCTGACTGCACAAACTTTCTGGGGTCCTACATGGGCTGCCTGGGTCCCAGCGGTACTTCCATCCCAGAGCTCCGCGATCTTGAGTGTTTCCTTCCGTATGAAACAAAGAGAATACCTACTTTAGAGCAAGAGGGACCATTTATCATGGGATGTACCTGTTGCCTCCATTTTTAAGATTTGGGAGTGTGTGCATGTGCAGCGGGTGGGGAGGGGCAGGGGGAGAGAGCAGACCCCTTCCTGAGCAGGAGACCCAACTTGGGGCTTGATCCCAGAACCCTGAGATCATGACCTGAAATCAAGAGTCAAAACCAAGAGTCTGGATGCTTAACCACCTGAGCCACCCAGGTGACCTAGGAAGTGCAACCCTTTCGGAACCCCCCATGTGCCCAAGGCTGGTCCACACATTACATCACAACCATACTCAAAGACTGCTTCTGAGGATTGCATGACCAGGACACTTCCTGCTTGGCACCTTCTAAGGAAGCCTCCACGAATGCCTAGAAACACTATACCACTTGCTTCCATAGCTGCTCTACTCTGCAGATGAAGCAGCTGATCCAGGGGATATAGCCAGATCTGACCCAGTTGTGCTAATTAAGGCAGTGCCACCACAGCCCTGTGTCCCAGAGCCCCCAGCACAACCCAGAGTGGTGGATGCTGGCTGAGTACACTAGGAACAGCCCAAGTCTGGACCTCCACAGGCCAGAGTACAAAAGGGCCCCATTTCCCCCAACTCTCATCCATACTCCAGTCCCTGGACCACAGACACAAGCCAAATGACAGATCCTGCCACAGTTTTATTTGTACAAATAGCACAGGAGGACACCAGCCCCATGCAGGTAGAAGCCCAGGGGTCATACCAGTCCTTCTGTCCTCACGCTGGCAGACAGAAGCCTCTACACTGGAGCCTTTGTGGGGGCCTGGGCACCTTTGGGAGTCTGAGCTGCAGCAGGAGCAGGAGCTGGAGCCGGAGTCGCAGCCACAGCCTGGGCATTGGTTTGAGCCTTGGCCTTGGACTTTGGCCGGCAGAGCCTGAGACCCTTGGCAATGCGGGCACGAGCACGTTTCCCGAGCTTGGGGTGAGCGATGTAGGCAAGTCGATTGAGCTTGCGGCTGCCGCCCTTTGGGATCTTGGGCTTGACCTCCTTGGGCTTGACAAGGGCCTTGATAGCCTCAGCACGTGCACTCATGGCCTTGGCGTTGTTGGCCTGCATCTTCTTCAGGCCCTTCTTGTTGTGCTTCTTGGCAAAGCGCATGTTCCTCAGGAACTTGGGGTCTACCTGGAAGGCAAGGCAAGGTAAAGGCTCTAAGTGCATGTGGGGCCCCAAGCCACTGCTGGTGGCCCTCTCCACACCTGTACCCAGGAGACTACTGGGCTCCAGCCAAGGCCTACTGGGGGCATAGAGAGCATTAACTTAAATGCTGAGATACACGTCCTTTACAAACTACCTTTAGAGAAACATGCACTAAACACCCAAGGCCAACACTCCACTCTGCTAATACTACACACAGACCGTATTTTCAGGGCTACAAGCCCAGAGCCCAGTGAAGCTCAAGTGCAAGCGCAGAGGGAAAGAACAAAAACACAAACACAAAGGCTGCTCCCTCTGCCAGGCCTGCAGGGCTGAGTTTTTTCTAACACCCCTCAGGATCACCCTCACCTCTTTAAAGGAAGGAGTCAGTTAAGCACCAAGCCTGGTCTAACAGATACATAGCAAATGAGACTGAAAGAGACCAAGACAGGGAAACCGAGGTCCAGAGATTTAATGATTCATTCCACAGACCAGAGACCAAGGGCACAGGGGAGAGACAGGACCCCGTTCTGTTTAGACCCTCCAGCCTCAGCCTTCCCAGCCAATCCTTAGAACTCCTCTGCACAGCCCCCAAGCCCAGCACTGGGTCAGATCAAGGCCGCAGGCTGGTAGAATGCAAGGCTCTCAGAGTTACACAGAGAAAAGGCCATTTCTTCCCTTGAAGTGGTCTGGATAAGCAAGGAGGACAGTTAAACTACCCTCAGGAGGCAGGTTACACCTGACTGGGCAGTTACAACCTGGGCTGGGAAAAGTCAATTCAAGTTTGTTACAGCAGTGGGGCGCCTGGGTGGCTCAGTGGGTTCAGCCTCTGCCTTCAGCTCAGGTCATGATCCCAGGGTCCTGGGACCGAGCCCCGCATCGGGCTCTCTGCTCAGCAGGGAGCCTGCTTCCCCCCCACCTCTGCCTACTTGTGATCTCTGTCAAATAAATAAAATCTTAAAAAAAAAAAAAAAAAGTTTGTTACAGCTTTGGCAGAACATGAAGTGCAGACAAGAGCTGGTTGGAGAGAAAAACCGTGGGCTTTGGTAGTCCAGGGAAGACGAGGGGCAGTTGTTAACGTTGCTGCTCAGGCAGATGCTGAAGTTGGAAACCGAGACAGGAGAGGCTGTGGCTGTGCAACCAGGGCGAAGCGGACAGCCTTCTCACTCACCCCCTTGAGAGATTCGTATCTTTGGGACCGGGGTTTCTTGATGCCATTTCTGTGCCATTTTCGTGCTGTGGGGAAGCAAAGGAGTTAGACCAAACCAGATTTGCTCTAGTGAGACCACGCAACATCACACAGCTGGCCAGCCTGGGGAAACCATCACTTCCCAGAGCAGGTCTCCTCGAGGTCTGCACCAGCTCTTATCCCTGTGGGCATCTCAAGAGGACCCCTGGCTTCTTCAACGGTAGCCCAAACGTCCTCCTGGCGAAAACAAACCCAGCCCCAGGCCCACAGCGTCCCCTTGCCCTGCCCCAGCACCACTCATCCTTGCCGGGGCCCGAGGGGAGGGGGAGACGGAGACGGAGGCGGGGCGGGGGAACTTACACTGGTTGTGCGTGGTGTGGTTCTTGGACTTGGCCATGTCTGCACCTGGGGAAGGAGAGTGGAGATCAGGGCTGGGGGGTTCGCAGGGCTGGCTGGGCGCTGACCTGGAAGGACGTGAGGCCAGAAGCCAGAACGCAGCTGCAGCCCAGGAGCCTTGGATCTGCCGCTCCCCACCGGCCTCCACTCACTCAGCACGACCCGACACCGGTCCCGGCCTCCAGAACTCGGCTAAGACGGCCCTGAAACCAACCCTCCCTCACCACACTGCGTTCTACCCCAAATCCGAGTTCTCCCTCTCCCATCCACTCCTCGAGAATCCACAAGGTCCACCCGCGCCCCGCGCCCTCCGCTCCCCACAGCCATGCAGCCGGCCTCCCTGTCCTTCCCGGTTTTGCGTCTGGCCGCCGGCTGGGAGCCGCGGATGGCTCCAGATGCCGCGCGGCAAAGACTCACCGAAGCCTGCGGCTCCCGAAGCGCCTCGGACCGGAAGAGAAAGGGAGAGAGGAAGGCCGCGGTGCAGCACGGGAATAGGGTCGTCGAGGCCGGAAGGTACTTCTGGAAAAGCTTCCCCCGACGCTTGCAAGAAAAGTTCCGAAGCCCGGGACGATACGAGACAAAACGCAAAGGCGGTGCTACGAGCTTGGCTGTGCGCTCTTCAGGTTTTACCTACGTGCAATCCTCCTGGACCAAGCTCTTGGGACCCAGTTCTCGTGAAAGGTCCCGGAGGCGAAGGGAGTCCTTGAAGGATGCGTGCTAGGCAAGGAGTGACAGACTTGTGTTCTCTCCGCCCAGGCTACTGAGCGGAGGATGGACTGAAGGGGGCAGAGGTGAGGCGGGGGAGCTGTGAAGAGTTTGGTGTCCAGTTCCACGGAGAGTGAGGGAACCTGGAACCCAGCCGGGGCAGCGGGTGTGGAGGAGAGTGGATACGTACACGGGACTTGGGATGCAGACGACCAGGGAGAGGATGGAGGCCAGAGTGGCCCTTAAGTTTTGGGGCTTGGACATCTGGGTGAATGCTGGCACTGTTCACAGAAATGGGGAAAGTTGGGAGGGACAGGGCTTTTATTGCTTTGTTTCGAGGAGGCCAGTGATCCAGATGTTTCCGTTTAGATGCATTAAATCTGAGACGCCTATTGGACATCAAAAATTAGTTAGGCTTTGCCTCCTGACAACTCTTCCCTCTTCCCCCCACAGTTCAGTCTCCACACAGCAGTGGGGGCTGAGGGCGTTGTTAGACACAAAGCAGATCTTGTCATTGAAAGTCTTCAAAGGCTTCTCCTTGCTTTGAAAATAAACTCTTTACCTCTCCGAAGCCTGGCAATCCTCTCCTTATCATTCCCTTCTCTCCATCCAAACCCAGGGGCTTTTTTTCTTTCCTGCCAAACACGAATGCTTGTTCTTTTTTTCTTTTTTTTTTTTCTTTTTTTTTAAGATTTTATTTATTTATTTGGGAGAGAGAGAGAGATCATGAGCAGTGGGGAAGGAGTAGTGCAGGGAGCCTAAAGCAATGTGATGCTGGGGCTCCATCCCACGACCCTGAGATCATGACCTGAGCCGGAGGCAGACATTTAACTGACTGAGCCACCCAGGCGTCCATGAATCCTTGTTCTGACTTCAGGGCCTTTACACTTGCTATTCCCTACCCCTGGACTACCTTCTCACTGCTCTTTGGATGGCCTGCTTTCTTGGAGAGGCCTTTAGGTAGGGTATCTAAAATAAATACACCCAGGGGCACCTGGGTGGCTCAGAGGGTTAAGCCTCTGCCTTTAGCTCAGGTCCTGGTCTCAGGGTCCTGGGATTGAGCCCCACATCGGGCTCTCTGCTCAGCAGGGAGCCTGCTTCCCCCCATCCCCAGCCTGCCTCTCTGCCTACTTGTGATCTCTCTCTCTGTCAAATAAGTAAATAAAATCTTTTTTAAAAGTCTCTTGTAGGGGGCGCCTGGGTGGCTCAGTGGGTTGAAGCCTCTGCCTTTGGCTCAGGTCATGATCCCAGGGTCCTGGGATCGAGCCCCGCATCGGGCTCTCTGCTCAGCGGGGAGCCTGCTTCCTCCTCTCTCTCTCTCTGCCTGCCTCTCTGCCTACTTGTAATCTCTGTCTGTCAAATAAATAAATAAAATCTTTTTTAAAAAAGTCTCTTATAAGAAAATAATAATAATAAATAATGAAAAATAAAATAGATACACTCTGCTCCTTCTCCCTAGGTGTTTTTTGTGCTCTCATTCTCTTTGCTTCCTTCACAGAATTTTCCAGACTCTAATCCTGTTCTTTATTTACTTGTGTATGTGTCCATTGGCACAAGTGCCATGAGTTCAGGACTGGTTGAGTCACTTTTCCTTTCCCCCTGCTTGGCATAGCATTGATGCAGAATAGGAACTTAGTAACCACCAGCTGGATGGACATTCTTCGGCAAGGTGGATTTGTGGAGTGACAGGAGCATACTGCAGAGAGCCGGGATGTGAAGGGGGGAAGGAGGATGTAGAGGCAGGACATGGCAGTGACTCCTTACCAAAGCATTCCTGAGAAGCGGGAGAGAAATCTGGCAAGTGTGAGTCAGGAGAATGAAAAGCAGGCTCAGATGATGGCAGGGGACCTAGTGCCAAGAAACAGTTGAGGCCAGAAGGAAGGTGTCTGGAGGAGCAGTCCCAAGGGCTGCTGAGAATGGGTGGGCGAGCCAGTGGGCAGAGGTGGGGACTGTGGGAAGTAGGGGTGGCCCCATGCCGGTGAGTCAGGACCTCAGCCCAAGGAGTGAGAGAGGTGGACACAAAGGGTGAGACAGAGAGAAGAAGGTTTGACTGCTGCACCCTTGAGAGAGGACCGGGCAGGGTAGGGGCCAGCGGAAGGCACTGGAATGACTTTAGAGGAACTAGGTTGCTCCATCGTGCAGCCTTCCGGCTGAGCCGTAGCTCCCACAGTGAGCTCCTAAAAAGTGAACAGTGACACCTGCTCGGAACTCAGTTTTGCCAGGCTGTTAGGACAGTGGCAGAGCAGGCAGTGAGCAGAGAGCCATAGTCTGACAGGGGAGGCAGATTCAGGGACAGGTGATGGCCATACATGAACATTGGAGCTGCTAGAGGGATTGGCCCAGGGTGGGATCCCAGCTGCTAGACAAAGGGGGAGCAGTGACGAGAGCCAGGCGCTTTGACAGTGATCTGAGGGGACTTGTTAAGGGGCCAAAGGGGAACATGACCTTGGAGCCATTGGCTGTTATGCTTTTCAAGGTAAGGAAAGACAGTAGGGCCTGCCCTATATATAAGGATAGTTTTCTCTCTCTCTCTTCCCTTCCTTCCTTTTTTCCTTCCTTCCTTCCTTCCTTCCTGCCTGCCTGCCTTCCTTCCTTCCTTCCTTCTTTCCATAAAAGCTCTTTTGGGACACCTGGGTGGCTCAGTCGGTTAAGCATTTGCCTTCAGCTCAGGTCATGATGTTGGGATACTGGGATCAAGCCCTGCATTAGGCTCCCTGCTCAGCAGGGCAGTCTGCTTCTCCCTCTGCCTCCCCCAAAACCGTTTATGCTCTTTCACCCTCAAGCTTTCTCAAATAAATAAATAAAATCTTTTTAAAAAAGCTTTTTTGTAACCTGATTTTATTCATTCAATCATAATTCATGGACATCCTGCCCTATTCATGAAAATCCCTTGTAATCCTGTTTTATTTTACACATTTAAACACATTATTCTGGGAGCACCTGGGTGGCTCAGTCGTTAAGCGTCTGCCTTTGGCTCAGGTATGATCCCGGGGTCCTGGGATCAAGCCCCGAATTGGGCTCTCTGCTCAGCGGGAAGCCTACTTCTCCCTCTCCCACTCCCCCTGCTTGTGTTCTTCTCTCACTGTGTGTGTGTGTGTGTGTCTCTCTCTGTGTCAAATAAATAAATAAAATCTTTTAAAAAATGAAAATAAAAACATTATTCTTGGGGGCACCTGGCTGGCTCAGTTGGAAGAGCATGAGACTCTTGATCTTGGGGCTGAGAGTTCAAGTCCCATGTTGGGTGGAGAGATTACTTTAAACAAACAAACAAACTCACCCCACACACATTTTCTGAAAGAGATCAGTAAACATCAGTGAAGATATCAAAGGAGTCCTTGACACAAAAAAGCTGAAAAACTTAACCCTTCCTCCAGGGTCCACAAACTTCTACCCTCTGCGAGTGAGCAGCTCTTGCCTCCATCCACGTGGAGGCCTGGGTCCACCTGCCATCCTCTGTAGCCTTGGGCAGAGCCACTCGCTGGACGTGGCCAGCTATCTGTTCACCAGGCCCCTTGCCAGTGCCTTGGGCACAAGATGGAGAGGTGAGGCCCGGAGACCAGACAAACCTTCCACTGGGCAGGATGTGACCCACCTGTGCCATGTGACTGGCAGTGGCAGTGTCTCGCCCAGGCCTTGTCCAGAGCTACAGCCCAACTGCAGTAAGGAGAATCCAGTGGGGCCCACTCAGCAAAGTAAGAGAGTCAGAGACCTCGGGGTTGTTTTCGCTGTGCCTAGCATGGTCCCGGGTACATGGAGGGCCCTGGTAAATATCTGAGGAATTAAATGTACACATTTCACAAATCCACATGGATGGCAGAATCAGGAGGCAGGAAACCAGCCAGCCTGGAGGGATTTCACAGGGATAACAGTCCGCTCTTCTACCAGATCGGGTCTCTGCTCTCTCAGCCTCAGTCTGAGTATAATCTGGGGACAAACACAATAATTGCCTCGCAGGGTGACACTGGATACTTTGAGCAAAACGCTGGACACTGTGCTGAGTACTCATTAGGTGCTTAATCATTGTCCGTCCCACCCATGCTTTTTCCCCACAAGGCCTCTGGAGGGGGGACAAGGCTTAGGGAAAGAGTGTCAGTGGCAAGTGAGTGCTAAAATTGAGGACAGGATCCAAGGGAGGGACAGGATGGGGGAAGTGACAGTCCTCAGGTGTCCTGGGTCCCCCCAGTCCTGCTGTTCCAGAGAGATAGGGACCTCCAGTATGCCCCAATAAGAGGGACTGTGAGTGGATTATCAGAACCAGGATATTTTCTCTGTGAAAACTAGGGGACAGAGAAGAGGAGCCCCCTAACCACTGCGTTGGGCTTTGGATATGCTTAGAAATGCCCAAGTGCGAGGCCCCCCTGGCCCTGGATGGCCCCAGAAGGCTGAGCTGTGACTGATAGAGGCAAATACGAGATCCACGGAAGAGGATCAGTTCTGCAATCAGAATTTTCCCCAAACCACGGAGCAGTGAGTTCCCTAGTACAAGAGGTGTGCCAGCAGTGCTTTACTTACTGGGGATGGAGGAGGAAGTATGGGATAGAAGGATGGGGAATATAACTCTGAATTTCGCTTACCTCTGGGAGTCTGGGATTCAAAGCTCCTGGAAAAGGAAAGGTGATGGACAGGGTTTGAGTCCAGGCCGCAGCTCAGGACCTGGCAGGAAGAGAGGACAGTTCAGATGGAGCCTTGGAGGTGCAGCCCATCCCTCAGGTCACTGGGTATGCCTTCAACAGCCCCAGGCCACTGATTTTCAGCACCGCCCTCTCCCCCCCAGGAGTGTTCCCGCATCTGCAGTCGGGAATGTGAGCCAGTTGTCCACACGGGGGCAGCACGGGCCCGCGGATAGAATATGCGGCGGAGGACAGGCTGGAGCTCCCCTCTCCTGGGGACCCTCTGAGCTTCCCCGATCTCTCTCTCTCTCTCTCTCTCTCTCAAATACACCTGCTTCTCCATCCCCCCAACCTATGGATCGAGGCTGTCTGTCCATTCTTGGCAGGTGCTCCAGGGTGGGTTGGGTCCCTCTGACTCCAAGCGCCTGGTAGTGATAGGGGTGAAGGTGGGGTGTCTTTCCCAAAGAGAGCTCAGGGCAGAGAAAGGGAAGCCTGTGGGTCCCGCCCCTGCCGGCCCACCTCAGAGTGACTGGAGGACGAGGTTTGGGCATCAGGTGGGCTTGTCTTCAAATCTGCTGCCGCTCACCAGCAGAATGCCTTCACATCACTGAGCCTCAGTCTCCCCATCTGTAACAGTGAGGGAGAACCACAGCCAGGGCTGAGCAGGCGGGAAGCGTCCCAGAACCTGCCCATGCATTCACAAGACCTCACAGCAGTCTTGTGGGGAGACGGGATTCTCATTACGGTAATTCACAGACGGGAGAGACAAGAGTCCTTGGGCATGACTTGCTAGAGGTCCCACAGCCCAATGGAGAGCTGCTGTGGTCCAGATGCCTACCAGGACCCGGAGGAGGATGGGATGGTGTGTGCCCGGTGGGGCCATAGAGGGAACCCCATAACACTGACCCCCCAGGGTGGCCTGGGAGAAGCCCATGGCCTCTATGGTCAACAGATGTCCCTGCCTCCTCTCAGACCCACTCACCCAGGGCAGGCCTAGAAAGGAGGGTGTGTGGTGGTGCTGGCAGTGACCCCGGGAGGAGGCAGGGGTCAGTCGACCACAGGCAGGCGGGGACTGGCAGGATGTGAATGGAGGGGAGGATGGGTGGCTCAGAGAACTGACTGGCGGGGTGGGGGGTGGGGGAGTGGAGTAGGTGCACGTGAGGGGGCTGGACAGGCCAGGACTGCACCCCCAAGTGCCTCCCCACCCCACATCCACCCCGCCCCACTCCTGCCTCTGAGGTGGAAAACACAAAACAGCCAAGGGGACTCCTTTTGAACAAAGAGGGTCTGAAAAGGAAGAATGAAGCAGGGGGTGGGAGGTGGGGTGGGGGAGCTGGGAGGGACCCTTTCCTTTCCCTCCCCAGCAGCCTCCAGGGAGCCAGAAGCATCGTTGCCATGGTAACCGCAGCCCCTCCACCTCCCCTTACCCTGTCCTGCCCGGATGCCCACCGTCCAGGCCCAGGCTAAAGAGAGAGGCCGGGTGTGGGGAGCATCTTCCCGTCAGGCTGAAGGACAGAGAGGCCATGAGGGTTGCAGAAGGGTTGTACCCCATGGGGTGGGGTGGGGGAGGTCTCTGAAGGGCTCTGGACTTACCCTTGTCTGCTCCCCATTTAGGATTTCAGGAAGAGGGGCGCCTGGGTGGCTCAGTGGGTTAAGCCTCTGCCTTTAGCTCAGGTCATGATCTCAGGGTCCTGGGATCGAGCCCCATGTCAGGCTCTCCGCTCAGCGGGGATCCTGCTTCTTCCTCTCTCTCTGCCTGCCTTTCTGCCTACTTGTGGTCTCTGTCTGTCAAATAAATAAATAAAATCTTTAAAAAAAAAAAAAAAGGATTTCAGGAAGACCCCCTCCGAGGCCCCAGCACATCATGGATGGAATGAGGGAGAAGGAAACCCAGTCCTGTTTAGGGAGGCACAAGGGACATCAGAAAGAGCAGAGCTGGGGATCTGAGGAGGGGCACACTCAGGAAGCCTGGGGACCCTAAAGGGCAAGAAGGACTTGTGGCCATAGGCAATGAGCTTTGGTCTGAGCACTGCCCTTTCCAAGCTGTGCCACTGGGTAAATCCTTCAACTTCCCAGGGGCTGCCCCTCATTCCCCTTCTACCCTTCCTCCATGTAAAATAGGTTCAGCCACTCAGGCTGGGGGGATGCTTGCCATGTAGCAAAGAGAAAAGATGACCTTGGGCTCCACCCAGGAGATCCATGGATGGACTCCAAGCTTGAAACCCCTTATGTCTGCTGGGCCAGGGCTGCGCCCACCATCACCATGAGCATCTACTGTGCACAGAGCCTGGAGGGCTGGGAGGAGAGGAAGCTGTAGGCACAGCACACCAAGATGCAGAACAGAGGGACGTCTGGGTGGCTCAGTGGGTTAAGCCTCTGCCTTCGGCTCAGGTCATGATCTCAGGGTCCTGGGATTGAGCCCTGCATCGGGCTCTCTGCTCAGCAGGGAGCCTGCTTACCCCTCTCTCTGCCTGCCTCCCTACCTACTTGTGATAGCTCTTTCTGTGTCAAATAAATAAATTAAAATATTTTTCTTTTAAAGATTTTAATTTATTTATTCGACAGACAGAGATCACAAGCAAGCAGATAGGCAGGCAGAGAGAGAGAGAGAGAGAGGGAAGCAGGCTCCCCGCTGAGCAGAGAGCCCGAAGCGGGGCTCAATCCCAGAACCTGGGATCATGACCTGAGCTAAAGGCAGAGGCTTAATCCACTGAGCCACCCAGGCACTCCAATAAATAAAACCTTAAAAAAAAAAAAAAGATGCAGAACAGAGAGAGGTCCATCCAGGAGCCTCTGGAGGTTGGAGGAGGAACCTGGAAGTCTTCCTGGCAGAGGAGGCACGCTGTTGGGCTCAAAGGCAGGAAGATCAGGCAGAGGTAGGGAGGGGCCAGGGGGTTCTCTGGCACCAGACCCCAGCTGATCGGGGCCTCCCTGAGCTGTACCCCTAAAGCCCTGAGGCGTGGCCCACACTGGGTATCCCTACCTTCCTGGCACACAGCCCTAAGTCCAGGGCTCCAGCAGGGAAAGGGGCCCCCACCAGGGCCTGGAGCCAGGAGCTTCGCCTCGTTCATCCTCAGTCCCCACTGGTCCTTGCCATACCCTCTGAGCGGCTTCCCTAGCTTCTCCCATGCTGCGGATGGGAGAACCGATGCTGAGACAGGTGAAGTGACTTGCTCAATCAGAGCCACTTCTGGAAGCTCTTCTGGTCTTGGACCCCGCCTAAGACTCTGGTGATGGCTTGGGGAAAGGAGGGCAATGCCTCACCTGAGGGGTGAACCTGAGGTAGAGCGGGCTCTGGAACCCGTGGCAAGGGGCCGAGCGTTGGGGAGGGGCGCCTACCTTATGCCTGCAGGACAACATGGGGGAGTCCTGCTTCTGTGTCCACCCCACAATTGTTCATTGGCTGGTCGTCACATTTTGCCCCAGCCCTTCCACGGGCAAAGGTTGGAGAGTGTGACCCAGATCCCGCGGGACACTTAGCAGCTGGAGGAGCTGGAGCAAATCCTGAACCCCTGTGGCTCAGTGTCCCCTCCTGTAAGACAGGGATGAGGACACTACCTACTTGCTGCGTGGTGGTGAGGCCCCAGGGACCCATTCGAGCCAAGCACCTACCAGAGCCTGGCCCGTGATCTCTGTCTGACTCAGTAGCCCTCCTGGGACCAGACCTGAAGCAGCCAGGAGGCCAGCACTGGGGTCCTTCCCTGCCCCCCCCCAAATCCTTCCTGGAAACAGAGCAGCTTCCCACCCTCCAGGGGCCCTGCTCAGAGGGAGAGAGAGAGGAGAGCGGGGCTACCCTGGGTTGCCCCTGTCACTGTAGGCAGGGATGGCAGGGCCGGGAGCCAGTAGGCTGAGCGGTGGTGGCTGTGGTGGCTGGGAGGGGCATAGGGAGACCCCTGCCACTCTTGGCAACCAGGCCACAGCCCCAGGAGCCCGAGGGTGAGAGCCCAGTGGACCTGAACGGGTCTGTCTCTGTGTGGCTGCCCGCCTGGCACGGGCCTTGCAGCTCTGGTTTTAATCGTTTTCCACCAGCAGCTCCTGGAGGTGCGGGGGTGGCTTCCCCTCCACTTGCCTCTCCTGGAGGATGAGGCTTGGCTAAAAATAACTTGAATTGCTGTGCTCCCACCCTAGCGGGAGGAGGGGCCTGGGGGCTGCGGGGGGTGGGAATGTGGCAGCAGCCCGGAGAGGGGGTTCCCTGAGAGGAGATGGAGAAAAGCCTTGCTGGTAGGTGGGCAGGGCTGCAGGATACTGCAGGGGACGTGGTCCTTTCTCACCTCCTTCCCCAAGGCCTGCTCCCAGGGCACAGTGCTCACGGAGCAGAGCTGGGGGCTGAGGCGGGCCTGACCCCTGGACTTGCATCAGGGAGGGGATCAGCCTGGCTGAGGTGGTGGCAGCGGGCTCCTTCCAGCACACAGTCTGTGTTGGAGGATTCCCCCCACCAACACACACTTTCAGGATAGGGGTCCCTTCCACTCATTCCGGCCTAGACTGGGGCTTGGATCTAGACTCCTGTCCCCTATTTCTCCCTTCCTTGTCATGTGACACTGAGCCTCACTTGAAGAAGACTGGGTGCGATTATGAAGCCATTGACTCCTGGGCCTGCTGAGGCCTCTCCCCGTCCCACCTCCTCCATCAGTCTGGAGAGGCGGCGTTGGGCTCCCTGAGGGACCGTCCTCAGAGAGGTGGGGGCTGTGTCAGGGTCCAGCAGGCAAGTTTCTCGATACCCTGGGGTAAGGTATCAAGAATGGGGAAATTCCACTCATGAACATCTCTCAAGAGCCCACAGGGTACTGGGCACTGTTGATGCTGGATGGGGTGCGGCCAGAGCGAGACAGATGGGAATCCGGGGGCTCAGGGAGCTTAGGTCTCGAGGCAACCCTCATTCCAGGCTTGCGTCATGTGATAGATCACAGGTGGCCATTATATTATTATACATTGTGTCTCCCAGATATTCTTTTATATTAAATATTATATTTAAACAGGTAAGGAATAAATACAAATTTAACTGCTCTCTCCCTAAAAAAAAAAACCAAAGTGGATGGGCTTGGGGGGCTGGCCTCCTCTCTCTGCCTTTTCTCACTCATACTTCATCACATTCATCCAGTAGGAGTCCCAACCCCTGCACCCTTATCACCCCTCCAACCTCCAGTCCCAGTAGAACATCCCACAAGGTCATTCTCTGACTCTTTGGCAGGCAAGGGTCAAATTTGGCTTGGAGTACCAGACTGGTAGGTGGGACAGGATACTTGACCTCTGGGAGAGCCAGAGCCAGTGGGGAAGATAAAATGCGATAGAGAGGAGTGCAGAGTCTGGGAAAGATTCCTCCCTTGGCCCAGGCTCTTGCACTACCTTAATAGAAGCAGAGGATGCAGAAGATAGGAGGTTAACATGTCTGCTCTGTCTCAAGCTCTTTATCTCCACTTGGAGGGCTCAGTCGGCTGTCTGTTCATCCATACGTCCATCCATCCATCCATACGTCCATCCATCCATTCACCCATACATGTGAAACCATGAATTCATGAATCCATGAAACCAACTCTCTATCTATCTATGACAGAAAAATAGATGCCTACCTTCCTATCTTCAGACCCTGTGAATATGTTACTTAACATGGCAAAGGGGAATTAAGATTGTGGGTGGAATTAAGGTGGTTAATCAGCTGACCTTAAAATAGGGAGATTATCCTAGATTATCTGGGTGGACCCAATGAAATTACAAGGGTCCTTAAGAGTGGAAAGGGAATCAGAAGAGAGAACATGATGGCAGCAGGAGAAAGACTCATCCCAATATCACTGGCTCTAAAGATAAAGGAGTGAAATCATAAGACAAGGAACGTGAACAGCCTCTAGAAGCCGGAAAAGCAAAAGAGAGGAGTGAACCTTCAGAAGGAACACAGCCCTGTCAGCGGCTTGATTTTAGTCTCATGAGAGCCATTTCAGATTTCTAACCTCCAGAACTGTAAGATAATAGATTTCTGTTGATTTCTGTCACTAAGTTTGTGGTAATTTGTTAAAGGCGCCAGAGAAAATGGATACATCATCCAGTGATCCAATCTATCAGGCAACCATCTGTCCATCCATTTATCCATCTGTCCATCCATCCAACCAACCATCCATTCCTTTAAGAAATATTCACATTAAAGGGGTGTCTTCTTTGTGGCAGCCACCAGACCATGAAAGAGAACAGTGGTCACCTCCCTGTCCACCGAGGGAGACAGGCACAGGGTGATGATCCAGGGCCCTAAACATACCGTGATGGCACACGAGGCGCTTGGGAAGGATTACGGGAGGACTCATGGTAGCAGGAACAGGACAGGAAGCACAGCGAGACCACTGTGAGTCGACAGGGGTGGGTGCATATCTGTGGGCACGCACGTGAGTGTGGGTGTCACGGTGCTCTGGCTCTTGGCAGGAGTCTGGAGACCCCACATCCCTACAGCTGTGGCCATGCAGCAGATTAATGTGGTTAGTAGGAAATGCCTGGGTAGCCATGGCAATCAGTGTTGTGGAGCACAGGGCAGTCACACTGGTGAATGTCAGGAAGCCCAGGCCCTGGAAAGGGATGGAGAGGAAGGGGCTTTCGGCCACCTTGCTTCTAGACTGTGCTGCCGCTTCTGACCTCCAGCCACGCTGAGTCTTGTGATAGAGGAAGCCCACAAGGCCTTCCAGGCCACTTCACCAGGGCTCCCAGCTCAGCCTCGTGGGACAGATGGGAAAACTGAGGCTCAGGGTGGGGCAGTCTAGGGCACATGCCTAGAAGGGGCACCGCTGGGCCCCCACCCACATTTGGCTCCGGGTGTCCTCTACAGAGTGAGTGCATTCTTATTTTCCTGGCTTGAAAGATGGTTTCCCACAAGACTAAGAATGGGACCAGGGAAGGAGCACGGCTCAGGGAGTCAGGAGACCTGGCTTCAAAGCTAGGGGTGAGGGTGGCAAGTCCAGGTTCAGCCCACACCTGGAGTCCCTGAGCCAGGGCTTCACCTATGACCTTCACCTTCTCACCTAGTCCTGGGTGGCTCCTTGAGGGCCATCCTGATGCTCTCTGTGCCCCAGGGCCCTGGCACTCAGCACAGCGCCTGCTGGATGAACACTGTGTTCCTTGAGTGCCCAGGGGCCTCAGGCAGGTGACTGGCCGGCTGAGCCTCAGTGACACATCTGTAAAGGGGGATGGTCACACCAGCTCTCGGGAGGATTTGGCATGTGTGGGAAGGCCCCGGGACCTACCATACCCCATCCGCGCTGCTGTCGTGATTCTATGAACTGTTCTGCTCCTGGGACGCCTGGTGCGCTCGGTCGGTGCAATGTGTGACTCTTGATCTCGGCTTTGTGAGTTGGAGCCCCATGTTGGGTGTAGAGAGTACTTTAAAAATAACAATCTTAAAAAAAAAAAAAAGGAAGAATAAAAAGAAATCTTCTGCTCCTCCACTCTGACACCTGTTCACTCTTCTCTTCCCAAGTCTCCCAGCCCCTTTTCCACCACGACCACCTGTATTCCCGCCTTCATGACTCAGCGCACAAAGCTTCCTTCCAGGAATGTCCTTCTTCTGTCTCTCTGCTCATCCAAAGCCTGTTTTGCCTTTTGCTTTCTGCAAGGGCTCCCTCCCTGCCTCCTTCTTTCCTGGCTGTCACTGACCTTCCCGCCACTCTTGAGTCAGTCTCTCTCTCTCTCTCTCACACACACACAGAGGACCACGCCACGTTCCTCCCTACTCCAGTCCACTCTGCTCTCCTCATTACCACCACAAGCAAGCTCTGCCTGAACCACAGGTCCTTGAGGCCCCTGGTCTCCTGGAGCCTCTCCGCTTCATTCTGGATGTCAGTGCCCCTGCGAGGTGCCATTCACAAGCCCAGAATCTGGAAGTTCTGGCACATCTCAGTGACGCCCAAGGACAGAAAGACGGAACGTGGGGAATCAGGATTGCCTCTGACTTTCTGGGCTGTGGGGCCCGTTTCACAGATGGGGAGACAGAAGGATTCGAGAGCAGGTATGCACGACTTACCTCCAATGACACATTTTGTCTCATTTTATTCCCATGGCAACTTTCAAGGGAGGCTGTCTCCACATCCCCCTTTCATAGACGAGGAAACTCGGGGTCTCAGAGGTGGAAGCTCACATAGCTACGAAGTGAGGGAGTCACTTAAAAATACTCAGTGGGTCTGTACTTCACAAATGTAGCAACAGCAAGAGCTTCTGGATGATTTCTGCCTACAGAGGAATGCTGGGACATTCCGAGCCTCTCCTGACTGTCTGCCTTCAGGCCTTTCCGAGCTCGTCCCTACGGACCCCTTCCCATCTCATACCTGCCACAGAAGGCAGGTCCCTGGGCTGTCCCACTGCCTGGAAACACACAGGGTCAGGGTCTCCTTAGGATTCTGGTCTCACTACCCTCCCCCCATTTCTTTTGGAGAAAGAAAAGTCTGGAAGTGGAGCTAGGCTGGGAGATGGGTTTGGCATAACTTTTGGCAGCCAGGGAAGTGAGCTCCCAAATGCAGGGTTCAGCCCCCCCCCCCCCGCCGTGTGGTCCTTCTCCTTCCCACCTCTCTCTTACCCTGCTGCTGTGGTTCAGTCCCCGGCTGGGCCCAGATCTCAGCTTAGCGTCTTGACCTCTCTGGGCTGAAACCGGTTCTCTGTGCAGCAGGCACTGAAGGCCCCCAGGGAAACAAGGGAGGGGACTTTCAATCCTACCACAGAAACCAGGAAAGGAAATATGTCAGGGAGGTAAGCCAGTTACTCTCTGAAAGCTGCCTCCGAGCTACTGAGGAGCACTAAGAGAGGCGGCCCGCACTCCCAGACCAGGCTTCCTCCTCCAGGCTCTGTCTGTGAAGTGGTGTCTCCCAACATGATCAGGTGGAGGGACAGTGCCTTTGCCTCGGCCAGCCCCACTGTGTCCATCCGGCTCCCCTGCTCAGGCCCCTGGGGCCAGGCCGGTGTCGCTGCCAGGCGCATGCCAGAGCTTTCAGTGGGGAAAAATCCATCTCAGGACCCCACACTCGTTGCTCCCTCTGCTGAGAATAGCGCAACCCTCACCTGGCTCAGCCTAAAGGTCATTGCCTCTGGGAGGCTCTCTAGGACTACCCCAGCGGAGCCAGACCCCTTTCTCCACAGCTGCCCCAACACCACAGGCTTTACTCTGTTCAAGCTTTGTCCAGGTCCCTCTCCTGCTCTGAGGAGGGGGATTCCCCAGGGGCAGTCTTGGGCCCCCAGCATGCCCTGACCTGGCTCCCAGGAGAGCTCTCAGCCTTGTCTTCTGGGCCGTTCCTATTCCCCCCCCCCTTTTTTTTTTTAGATTTTATTTATTTATTTGACAGAGAGAGAGAGGGAGAGAGGGAACACAAGCAGGGAGAGTGGGAGAGGGAGAAGCAGAAGCAGGCTTCCCGCTGAGCAGGGAGTCCAACACTGGGACTCCATCCTGGGACCCTGGGATCATGACCTGAGCCGAAGGCAGACGCTTAACGACTGAGCCACTCAGGTCCCCCCGTCCAGTGTATTTTCCCCAGAGGAGCCAGGCAGCAGGGGGAGGTCACTCATGTCATTCCCCTCCCAACCACTTGGACCCCACTTTCTGAGTCTTTGCCTTGCCCTAGCAGCTCACCCGTCTTCCCCGAGGCCCCCCGGGGCTGCGGAGGCATCCGTCCTTTTTCTTCCAGGACTGCCCTTGTCGGGAGAGATTGTGGGTGGGAAGGGCTCAGGGCTGGAGAGGGGGGCTACAGAGGATCCCTGACAGACATCTCCCCTGCCTCCCACCCCTGCCCCCGCCCCCCCCCCTCACGGCCTGTGATGCATGCCCGGTGGGGGAGGGGCGGCATGGCAATGGCTGCTCCTTGGTCCAAATCCAGGTCACTCCCAGCCTGCTCAGCAGCCGTCGGTAATTACGGGCCAGCAGGACGTGGGCAGGCGGGTGGCAGGAGGCCTAATTGTCTGATTTTTCAGGTAATTAACGGGAGGCTGTCTGGCCCGTCCCCACAGGACCCAGCATCCGCCACCCCATCCCCTGGGCAGCCCCAGCCGCCTAATGAGGCCAATTACGGAGTGGTGCCCGGGCCCTCATTAGCCACCTGGAAAGGTCATGTGGAATGGCACCAGGGGCCGGGCTCAGCCAGCCACGGTGGAGGCCGGGCCACCCCTGGAGATAGGGGTGAGGACGCACTGGCTGTAGTTCTCTGCCATTCCCTGGGGCAGGGTAGCCCTGGCCTGTCCCACACCTGAGACCTCACTTGTGCCCCTCCTCTCAGGACAGCAACTTTAGGTCATATCATCCCCTACTGCTTTCCAGCAAGGTGGCCGTGGGTGTGTCACCCCTGTCTGACTCTGTTTCCCAAATTAGTGATGAGCGCACAGCAGGTGTCCCACGTGTGGGTGCCCACCTTCTTCCGAAGGTGCTAACTGCCTTCCTTCACTCTCGAGGAAAGGGAGCCCAGAGAGGGTTGGACCTGAGGTCACTGATATGTTCAGAGCCCACTCTGCAGGGTTCCTGGAGACAGCAGGGATGGCCCGCTGCGATTCACCCCAAGGTACTCAGCATCTAGGCAGGAAGTCCTGGAACGGGTCGATAGAGGCAGTCAAGTGCTGGACGGAGGCCTAGGAGGAAGGCCTAGGAGGGGCTGGACCTTTCCAGGCACCTGAGCCAAGTAGAGGTGGAGAAGAAGGAAATCCCCCAAATCCGCAGCAAATGGGAGGCTTGGAAGATCCTGGGATTGTTGAAGGGCCACCCCCCAGGCCCTGGATGCTGCAGGACACCCAGGGAAAAGCGGACGGGTGCGTGCCTGTGCACCAACCTGCCACCCAAGGCAGGAAGCCATCCTTTCCTGGTTGGTGCGCTCCATTCTTGAACTAGGAGAGCACAGAGCCTTCAGATGTGGAGTTTTTGGCTTCTGTGGCTCCTCTGTTTTTAAGAATTCTGTGACCTAATTCCATGCTGACAAATTCCATGCTGTTCCGCCTCCTGTAATCATCGACTAATGCTACTTTTGGTCCTACTTCCAGCCCAGAATCTAGGTCAAGGGTTTCCAAACTGTGTCTCCCAGGGGCCCTTAGGTAGGAGCAGAGGGAGATGCTTTCCACCCTTCAACGGAAGCAGCTGGGCTTTGATCTCTGATGGAATATTGGCAGCTGCTCCTGCCACGTGCGGGGCATACACAAGGATGGCATTTCGTCTTCATAAAGGCCTGTGAAGAAGGTAGCATCACATTCCCATTTTACAGAAGAGGATGCTGAGACCACTGGAGGCTGAGCAGCATATCCTAGGTCCCACAGCCCATGGTAAGGACAGCCAGGACTTGGACCCACTTTCTAGTGTGAGCCCCCCTGTGATATGGGTTCCACAGCTAGAAAGAAAACGGGGTGTAAGTGTTGGGAGGGTCACATTTGCCATAATTTTTTTCCTCCAGATCAGGGTGGGTGGGCACGCCTGCCTCTCTGCCCTGGGGCAATGTGGTCCCAGCCCTAGGTTTCTCAGGGCCCCTGCACCCCACCATGGGGTGTCTCTGTGCGTGAGGGTCCATCTGCCTGGATCCTTCCCTTCCCTCTGCCGTGGGCTCTGTTTTCCCCGCACTCCAAACCAACAGGATCTAGCCCTGAAATAGCATATGTTTCCAGCCTCTGCTCATCCAAGTCATAAATCGCCTGGTGTGATGTGCTCCTGTGTCAGCTTGCTTCAACACTCGGGGTGGGGGAGGCTGAGAGAGTACAAGGGGCATATGCAGGGCCTCCTCCACACGGAGAGACAAAGCTGGAAGCTGGGGTGAGCCCAGGACGGAGGCTCAGGAAGGGAAGTGGGGGGCCCGTCCTTGCCAGGTCTGAGGTTGGCCTGGGGCTCAGCCTGGGGTGGGAGTCAGGGGCTGACGGCCCAGATTCGACCTGGGCCTCAGGGTTCAGACAGACCGGAGCCCAGGTCAGAGATCAGAGGGTTAGGCCTCCATCTTGTCCAGCAGTCAAGGTCCAGACTTTGCTTGGAGCCCAGGGGTCAGAGGTCACGAGACATTGCTCAGAAGTTGATGAGGCTGGAGAGCCAAGCGTTGTCTGAGCTCAGGGTGAGGACTCAGGCTGATGTAAGTTCAGAGGTCAAAGGTCAGGATCAGCCTGGGGCTGAGGTCCACAGCTGACCAAGGAGAAGGTTCCCGAAGACCCAGAAGCCTTCCCATTTCCTGGAAGTGAGTGGGACAGGACCGGTGACAGAGAGATGCCTATGACGATCAAGACTTGGGATTGGCAGGGTGTCTCCAGGGATTGAAGGAGACTGTGAACAAGGCCATCCGTCCCTGCTCCCGGGATGGGCATCTCAGCAGCACGTCTCTGACATTCATGTGATCTGGCCGCTTCCATGGTGCTCACACCCCAGGGAGTCGTGGTCGGCATTCAGTGCTGCATTTCTATCCTCATGGCTATGCATGGCCAGGATGGGGTCTAGGGGAGCTGCCAGCGAGGATGTGTCATCGAGGTATGTGACATGCCTGCTGTGGATGTATGTCCCTTCCTGGCCTCTGTGGGGGCAGGGGGGTGGTGGGGAGGCTCATCACAAGTGCGCCAAGGCTCTGGGTCCCCGCTCATGGCCCGGGGCCCTGTGGCTTCCCCACCTGCCCCACCCACCCTAGCCTCGTCCAGGCAGGTTTTCCAGGCCTCCATTCCGACAGCTGGGTTTTCCCGCCTCTTCCCTGTTCTGGGCCCAGCATGGACAGATATTTGGGGACAAGCCCACACAGCAGCCAGTGGGGAATCTGGGGGCGGAGCGGGCAAGCAGGAATGAGAGGCCAGCGGGCAGAAGAGAAGAGTGCCAAGGAGGAAACCTTATCACAGGCCTCTCTGTTCTCATCTCCCACGGGGCCTGAGCACAGACCTGTCTCAGGCCGTTCACCCGGCACTGGGGCCCTGACCCCGGAGGTCCCCCCTCCCCAGGGCACCACAGGGAGATTCAACCAAAGTGGGGCAGGGACGAGCCTATGGGAGGGGGCGGCAGCTGGAGGTTGGTGGGAGAAACCCTGGGAGACAGGAGCAGTGGAGAGCCCATGAAGGCCGTGCGGACAGCTAGAGGGCTGCCCTGCCCACCCAGGATGCGAGGCCTTTAGGGTTTGGCTGTGAAAGTCCCGGTCACCTCCTCCAGCTGAGCTATTAATACCCAACTGCGACCCACACACCCTTGTTGGGAGGACGCCGAGTTCCTCGGGGGCTAAAAACGGTCTGAGATGGGGGTGAGCCAGGCCTTCTCCCTTTCTTCTTGTCTGAGGAGATGGGGCCAAAGGCCAGGCTGGCCTGGAAGCGGGGTGGAGGCGGGTGAGGGGGTGCCGAGGGTGACAGAGCCCTGGGGCTGGCCTGAGGATTCCAGCTGGGAGCAGGAAAGTGCTTGGCCAGGCCAGGCCCCTGGAGACCTTGCCTGGACATATAGGGCAGTGGCTTGCCAAGGGTCTCACCTGGGAGGGGACCACCACCTAACTCTCCTCACCCCCACCTGGACCTCCTCCTTCCCGTCAGACCTCAGCTTGGTCTGCCGCAGGCCGCAGTGGGGCTGAGAGCTACCTGTCTGCTCCTGCCAGGAGGGGCCTGGAGGGGAAAGGGGACTCTGGGGGGAAGGTTAGAGCCTCTGGTGGGAGCCGGGTCCCCTAAAGCAGAGCCATTCATGTTTCAACTTCGTGTGTGAAGTCTCGGTTTTTCACGGCATTCTCTGAGGAGGGAATTACTGGTAGCCCCATTTTATAGATGAAGAAACTGAGACTCGGTCATTTCTCTGGAGCCAGAGCTGGATAGACCCGGTTTGTCAGACTCCAAACCCTACCCTGTGTTGCCTCCTATTACATCATTATAAAAGGAGGTTTCTGGTCTGTTCTGGGGATCCATGAAATAGCTCTTTCCTTCAAAAATGCCCCAGTTGCTACAGAGTTCCAGGCCCACTGGCGTGGCTGGAACTAAGCACAGGAACCTGCATGGGCGACTTTCTCCTGCACTGATGAAACCCCTTCCAGGGACTGACAGCCACTCCTTCATTGTCCCGTGCTGGTTTTCTGGGCTCAAGGCCACCAAAGGCCACCTGTTCCCTGCTGTGTCCCCCCCTTTTCCCATGGCAGATGCTCCAGGATCCAGACGCAGACCCCAGCAGAGTACCGACTTGGCTGGGAAAGTCCAGATGAGAAAGTGGCTGAGAGGCGTCAGCCCCAGAGGCCCCCCGCCGGAAATCCCGACAGCTGCCTGGCTCGCAGGACTTGGGCACTGGGCCCTGACCCCAGGCTGGCTGTGGCTGTGTCAGGTGTCCAGAGGAGTTGGGGGAAGGGATGGCTAGAGCCAGGGGCAGTCTGCCTGTGGTTATGGAGGCTGTTGACACCTCCCAGGCTGCCAAGGCAGAGAGGGAACAAGGGTTGGGGGAGGGGCCCTGCCCTTGCCTGGAGGGTTTGAGGAGGAGAGATGGGCCCGTCTGAGGGTGGAGACAGGCCCTGTCCTGAGGGTCTGAGGGCAGAGGGAGGCCCCATCCTGAGGGTCCAGGAAAGGAAGCACTGTCCTATCTTAGGCTGGGGAAGAGATCTCTAGTCTTGGGGTCTGGTAGATGGGATATATTTCCTAGCAGCCGGTGGGGATTGGGAGGTTGTCCCAGTCTCACAACAGGGAAGGCTGCCTGCCATCTGGGCTGGTGGGGGGAGCTCTGGACTTGCCTCCCCGGTGTCCCCACTCAGCTGGCAGGCAGGAGGCTCTGCATTTCCCCAGAATTTCTCCTAAGCAGCTGGAAGGACATGGCTCTGCGGGATAGGACAGGGGTCCTCTGGCCTCGGGCTGACCACACACCACCTCCAAAAGAGAGGAGGTGAATTAGCCCTGCCTGGATTTTCCTGTCCCGAGGGAAGGTTCTACCTCTGCCCTGGGTGTCAGGCTGGGCTTAGAGAACTGGTTCCGGGGGCGCCTTTCCCAGAATGAGCCCCACTGCTCACTCATCCGCATGCACCCTCAGCTCTCCTAACGCCCATGTGCTCACGTCTGGAACTTCCTCTGCGGGCCGTCTTCCTGGATTAATAAGGATGCCTCCCACATCAGGCCTGAAGTGTCCCTCCCCTCCCCTCCCTGCTTCCTTGGAGCCCCAGCCAGCAGAGCCTGACCTTAGGAAGGCTTTGGGCCTCCATTTCTCCTCTCCCATTTTCCTCTCAATTCTCCTTCCCTCCTGGCTCCAGCTCACGGACCAAACCAGCCCCTCCGCCACACCAGCTCTGGGGCCTGCTCCCACCTCAGCTGTTCTTGCTGCTCGGCCGGGGCTCCGGCTGCCACCTCTTTCCTCAGTCTCCTCCCCTGCGTCTCTGTCCCTTCTGTCCACATTTCTCTTTGTCCTTTGCTGACTCAGACGTGACTCTGTCTCAGTGTCCATCTTCAGTCCTCTCTCCCCATCTGGCTCTCTCCCACCCAGTCTCAGATAGCTTGGCCTTCCTGTCACTGTTGCTCTGGGACCCTGTCCTGGTAGTGTCTTCTCTCTCCACCTGGCCAGGATGCCTTCTGAGACATCTGCTCCGACAGCCGCTTGCCAGGCCCCAGGGAAGAGCTCAGACGACACTTGTGGTCTCAGCTCTGGCCCAGCTCCAGGGGAGTGGCCGTGATTCCCAGAGGGCAGGCGGGAGAGATAGACCAGAGGGCCGTGTGCTCGCCTGTCCCTCAGAGGGCCATGATCTGTGCCCAGGACCCCAACTTCCTGCTCCACTTGCGGCTGTGTGACCCTGGGCGCGCTCTAAGCTTCAGTTTCCTCCTTCCCAGGGCCAACAGGGCCTGCTGCAGCAGTGCCACACGACCAAATGTCAGCACACTTGGCAGGTACTTGGCACCATGCCTGGCACGTAGTAGTACTAAGAGAGTCCCCGTTGCTGTGACTGTAACTCTCCAGGGTCCCCAGAGCCGTGATGGGTGGAGTGGGGGATGGGCTGAACCTCGGCTGCTTGTAGTGTCCCATGTCCATCCCAAGTCCCATCCTGTCCCCTCCTCTGGGGAACAGAACACATCCCCCCACACCTGGGACCTTCCTGTCCTCAGAGTAGGTCTGAATTGCACACCGTGGTGCTCACCAAATTAATTACTGCCAGCTTGGGGATATACTTTTTTTAAGAAGACATTTTCCAGGGGGAGAAACACGCAGGAGCTATAATTAGTTGGTAGAAGGAAAGAAGAGCGGCGCGTGTGAATCACCAGCTCCAGTGACAGACTGTCAGAGCTGAGCAGAAGTTTTGGGAGAAGCCGCTGGGGTGTGGGTGAGCTGGGGACGGGGTGCGGGAAGGCTGGGGTCCTCAGGCACAAGGCACATTCACCTGTCACCCCAAAGTCTTTCTACTCTCCCCCACCCCAGACTTGTCAACCCATTGCCTTACACAAGGCCCAGCTTCTCGGCTCCCCTGCAGCTCCTGTCTGCCCATCTCCGGGGCTTCTGCCCACTTCATCCCAAGGCCATGGCCAGTCCCTGCTGACGCAGACCTGGGCAGAGACCCTACCACTTGGGTGAGGAGGGAGACACTGTAGAGGGTCTGAGCTGCCTGGGGTTAGAAACCATTCATTCATTCAATCACTTGTCCTCAAGTGCTGAAATACTGTGTGTGCCTGGCCTATAGACAAGCAAACTGAGGCCCAAGGCTACAGATCTGTGAGTGGAGCAGCCTCTCTGCCCGTCCTGTCACACCAGCTGTGCCAAGCCAGACCCACTGAGGTGACCAGGACCAGGCTTCCTCTTATGGGGCCCGTATTCCAATGTGGGAGGCAACCAGGCACCAGGGCAGAATGCACAGTGCCATAAAGCGGGGAGTCCCAGGCTGCGGGAGCCTGGAGGCGGCCTTTGATCCAGGGCGGTGGTCACGGAGGGCTTCACAGGGAAGGAGGTAAAATGTGCTCAAAGGCTGGAAATGGCACTATGGCCCCATCATGCCTAGAGGGAGAGTAAGTGACTCTGTGGCTGGGCTCAGGGAGCAGCAGGTGTGTGTGGGGGGGTTGCTGGGGAGGGCGGCTTCTGAGCCAGCTCATGATGGTGCCCCTCCCCCCCATGTTTCTTCTGAGCAGCCCAAGAAGGGGCATGACCTTCTGGGTGCCCCTAGGGCACTGTGTACCACGCGGCCCTGGCCCTTGGGGGCCCTCTGCTAGTTCTGTTTGATATCTGGGACCCACTGACTCAAGTTAAACTGTATCTGGGCAGTCAGTGGCCAAGGAGATGGGACCCAGGTTCCTCCCTCCCTCTCTTGGCCGAGGGCTGACTACCCAGTCCTCTAGGGGCCTCAGACCAGACCTCAGGGGGGTACACTAGAGACGTGTAGCCTGGGCCTGAGAGCAGAGGCCCCAGATCTCCAGCGAGAGGATACTTCCTCCCCTGGGAGAGTATGGCATCATCCAGCCCACAGAGAACTCCCTCCTAACCCCAGACCAAATTAGCCTTCCAAATTACAGGCTGCATAGCCTCCAAATTGAGGATTGGGTGGGAGAACAGAGGCCCAGCTCTCCTTCCCACTTCCTGCTCCCTGAGGACTCTCAGTTGGTCCATCTGTAAATAACAGGACCACGTTAGGAAAGAATTCTGGGCGTGCACATTCTCCCACCCCAGGGTGCAGGCTTCCCCGGGTCCCAGGCCCTAGACCAACAAGCCGTGCTCTCCTGGGACTGGACAAAGAGCTTGGAACCAGGACATCTAATCAAAGCCAGTTCAGAGTTCTGAGGATGTTTTGGGGGTTACTCATTCATTCAGTACTTTCTGGAAACATTCTCTGTGCCAGGTCTTGTGCTGGGCACTGAGATGCTGAGCGGCGTGGAGCTGACAGACACGTGACCAGGCAGGCATGGGACAGAATGAACAGGCTTGTGGTGGGGGGGGGTGTGCCCAGTGGCTGTGGGAGCCCCTGGTGGGGTCAGGGAGAGCTTGCAAGAGGAAAGCGGTTTATAAGCTAAATCTCCCCTTGGCCAGGGGAAAAGATGGGGGGCTGTTCCAGAAGGAAGAACATCATGTTAGTGCAAAGACCAAGAGCAGAGCAAGGGGGTGGCCTCAAGAAGTGGGTGGAGACCCTGGTCTGATCCGACTTCCAGGTCTTGTTGGCCATGTTGGGCAAGTGGATTTTATCAGCAGTGCGAGGGAGGAGGCAATCTGGGAGCAGGGGTGAGGAAGAGGATGGGGGCTGTGTGCAGAAGCAGAGATGGACCCATAGTCCAGGCCTGAGGGCTCCTGGTAGTTGGAAAGGGGACTGAAGAGGGTGGTCTCGGGGACCTCCTACACTGGCCTCCCTCAGACCTCTCCCAGACGGCCTCAGGCCTTTGGAGAATAATCCAGTTGGCTGCAAGGAAAACACAGGAGGATGACTGTATTTCTTTGTGTCCTGAAATGAGGGTGACTTTCTATGTTTTTGCTAATTAGTTTGGGATTTTTCCTGTTTTTGTTTTAGAAGAAAATTATTGTAGATGCTGAGAATAAGGTGCTGAAGGCATGGAGTGAAAGAAATACCGCCCTGAGCTTGCCCACTTTTGTGTGGCAGAGGAGGCAAGGGAGGCGGGGACACGGAGGGATGGAGGGACAAGGCCACACAGGTGCCCCACCTCAGCTCTTGTCCCCCGGGGAGAGCAGGAGAGGGCAGGGTGGTTTCCAGGGCTCAGGGGAGCAGAGGACACTTGGTGGGGGTTTCTCACAGTGGGAGAGGAGGAGAGGACCTGGAAGTTCCTCCAGCTTCTGGTCTTGCTTACACACCTCTTGGGACGGAGAGCTCATTGCTTCCGGTTTGCCTGTGGTGAATTTGACCAGCTGCAGCTCTTTGGCCATTCCTCCTGAGTAGCTTCCAGCTCCCACTCAAGGTTCTCTGCATCCTAACCTCTGTCCTGCCCTCGCCCATCATCTTCACCCCTGCCTGGGGTGAGGCCGGGGCCAGGGCTTCTGTAGCAGTCTGCTTCCCGGATGCCTGGCCTGTTGTCCAGCACATTCTGAATGGTCCAACCTGGCCTGGCTGAGGACATGGGCCAGTAGGTAGAGGAAGGCCCCGACAGACCATTCTATGGGCATGGAGGAAGACAGGCCAGGCAGCAGATCAGCAGATCAGAGCACTCCCTCACTTGTCAGACTTCTGCGTCTGGTCCTAGGATGCTCAGAAATGAATGAATCACCAACCTGAGCCCTGCCCTTGGAACCCCATGGCCCGGAAAGGCATGGGGGAGACAACAGACCCCAAGAAAAAGCCTGCATTGCCAGCCCTACCAACAAAATCAGCTCCAGACTTTTGGGAGCAAAATCCTACCTAATCCAGCTTCCACCCAGCCACTAGAGAGGGACCTCTAAGTCACCTCTGGCCTCCTGCTCCCTGTGCTTGAGCTGCCTGGGCTCCCAGTCGCAGGGCCCCCGAGGTCCTGTGTGCTCTCCGTTTCCTCCACCCCCCAACCCCGGCCTCTCTTGGAGCTCAACCCTGCTCAAAGCACTGAACACTCTTAGGTTTTAATGGTCTCTCTGGCCCACTGGCCTTTGCCCAGGTTGTTCTGTCTGCCTGGAAAATGTCCTCTCCCTTTCCCTTGCTAACTCCTACTCACTCTCCAGACTCAGCTTCCCAGCCCTCTCTCTGGGCAGCTTTCCCGGGCTTCAGACCATGACGGCCCCCTGGTGCAGCTCCCTGCACTGCCCTTGGAGCACTCATGGAAGCTTCCATCAGATCTTTAATCGTGTGCTTATTTGATTGGCATCTGCCCTTATCCTGGAGAGCAAGAGGGGTAGGTTTCTCTTGGTCCCTGCTGTATCCGTTTGCCTCATCCCCAGCTGAGCCCAGACCCCATGCTTAATTGATACATGTTGAGTGATGAATAAATAGATATAAAACCAGTTGTTTCTATTAATAGAAACTTACGTTCAGGCCCATGGGGCTGGTAAGATCGGAACAAGCGTGTGCTGGGACTTTGCAAAGACGGATATACAGGCTCCTAAAATGTAACCAGCCCCTGGCCCTCCCCAGCCTGGCTGGCTGTGGCTGGTCCCAGGCAGCCTTGCAGTTAGCAGGCCCGGCCATGTGCTGGTAGCTACCTCAGCACTAAGAAAGTACAGAATGTTTTTTCAATGAAACATTATATTTGGATGCAAGAACCTAAGGTATCAAAGCTTCCTGTGAAGCCAAGATTCATTCATCAACAGATATTTCTCCAGCACCCACTGCGTGCCAAGGGTTGGCTGAGCCCCGAGGATTTGGCGGTGGACAGATAAACCTGCCTTTGCGTCAGCCTGAGGCCAGGAGCGAAAAGCAGGATCCGCGGTCCTTCCTGCTGGCCCTCTGGCCAAGGGAAGGGAAGACATTTCCTCCCACAGGACGTGCCACCTCTGAGCATAGCTGTTGTCTGCACAGAGGCACAGACTGACCCTGTCCTGGGGGGCCCTGGAGACTGCAGTCCTTTTGCTGGGGTGCTAGGCCAGGTGGCCTTACGCTCTAGGGCCAGTGATCAAGCAGCAGTGAGAGCTGGGATGGGCCAAAAGGCCCCACACAGGCAGGCTCACCGCCTTCCCCTTCCCCAGGGTGCTATTTGATGGCCTGTGCCTGGGATCCAGCCCCCTCCCACACCCCCCAACCCCCTTACCCCCCAATCCCCTGTCGGGTTCTGTCGAGGGTCACATAAGGGGCAGGTACAGGTCACAGCTCAGAGCAGCCCCTCCCTGCTCCCAGGTCATGGCTCAGTGAGTCCTGCTGTGTAGGTGTGTATCGGGTAGGGGACACGTGGGGGACAGAGGGGGGCTCTGGAAGAACAAGGCCTTTCCATCCCCTCACACTCCTCCAGTCAGGGCTTTGTCTTCTGCTTCAGAGCAGAGGCCCCAAGGGCCTTCACCAGGAAGATGACTGAAAATGAGACCAGAGCCCCCATCCCTACCTGGCAAGACTCTTGGGTCAATGGCCTGGACCCTTCAACCACCGTATTGACGTGCTGAGCAGCCAGTCCTCACCCAGCTATGCTCTGCCAGGGCAGCGAGGGCTCTGAAGGACACAGACCGCTCTTCCTGTCAGGACAGTGGGGCCATTTATCAGGGAGATAAGCAGTAGCCAGAGGGCAGAGTTGGCGGAAGGAGCTGTCTGCAGGAGATAACCTGCAGTCACCCAGAGGACACAGGAGAGCTTCTGTCCCCAACCTCAGGCCAACCAGGCTCTGCCCCAGACCCTGCTCAGACACCTGCCCTGAAACCTGCCGGCCTCGACATCTGACTGTCTTGCCTCATGGAAAAAGCTGCTGTTTTCCAAGAACAAGGAGCTCGTTGCGTCGTTCAGGCATGGAGTACGCCTCCCACTGCACGGCCCCTGTGATTCTGCCTCACCTAATTTACAGATGGGGAAACTGAGGCAGGGGGGATCTGCATGGCACTGTGTTAGTGAGTCCTTCCTATGTCCCAGGCACCTTTGTGCATGGCCTCTGTCCTGTCCCCTCTTCCCTGTAGAGCAGGCATTGCCTTATCTGGCTTTTCCAGATAGAGGCAATGACCAAAGAGTGAGGTCCCCAACCCAAGGCTGAGCCGCTGGGAATGGGCTCAACTAGGATTTGAACCTGGGGCTCTCAGAGCTGCCTCCAGAGCCTGAGCTGGCTGGCTGCACAGCACTGTCTGCTTGGAGGAGCCAAACCAAGCCACTGGGCAAAGGACAGCTCTGCAATTCCTCTACCCAGCTAAAATCTGACACCCCCAAACTGTCAGAATTTTCCGAGGCTGCTCCACTCACCCCAACTCCCTACCTTGGCACTCAGTAGGGCTCAGCAAATATTTCTGAAATTAAGAAGTCAAAAATGAGCTGCCACAGGGGCATGGATAATGATGTTTCCCCCACTTCATGAGCTCCTGGAGTTGGTCGGGCCCACACAGGGGGCTGTTCACACTGGTCTCGCTATCTTCCTGCCTGGGACATGCCTATCTATCCCCTGCTCCATCATAAAAGATAGGGTCACCTTTGGGAACCAAGGTGAGCCCAGGCCTTGGATTGCAGAGATGGGGAGGAGGAGGCAGAGGAGGAGGAAGGAGGAGAAGACCCCTTTCCTGGGCTGGGGGTTGGACTCATCATCATGCCCCAGGTGGGCACCTCTGCAGCCCTCGCCAGCAGAGGCTCTATGGGCTAGTGTTTTCAGCGTGTTGGAGGGACCGGCCTGGTCTGGGGATGAGCCCCAGCTCTCCTCTCTCACCCCAGTGTCCCAGGCAGTGATTTGATCCAGAACTGCAGAGGCTTTTTTGGAAAGTGTTGAAGGGAGCATGCTAGGGAGGGAGCCTTGGAATTCATCTGGCAGGTCCTGGGGTGACGGGGGTGACTTTTGAGAAGACTGGGGCCCCGTGACTCATGACCACCTTTCAAGGTGAGGGGGTTCTGGGTACCCTTTAGCCTGGGCTATATATGGTGCGGGAGAGGGTCCTGGGGGCTGGGGAGGTAGGCTGTGAACTTGACAGTTGTGCAAAAAGGAGGCCACAGGGGACCGTGTTGGGGAGGGGAGGATGATAGACAGGCACAGCATTGCCAGCTTCATCCCCCAGCCCTTCAGGGGTCCCCCATGTCCAGGGGGGCCCTGCCTTCAGTCTGGCCGGGGGCATTGGAACTTCAGGTGTGGAAGGGCTTTTTCCCCTCTGACACTGGGTCACTTCATGTCAACCCAAGGGAAGATAGAGGCCTCCAGTCCTCAGGAGTTAAGCACCAGGCTGCCCCCTGAACCAGCGGAGATCAGCCCTGGGAGGCCCTCTCCAGAAAATTTCCCATCTTTGGAAGCAGCCCCGGGGGTGGTATATGGGAAGAGGGGCAGGGATTGGCGAACCCCGCACTGAGCTGGGCCAGCCTCTCAGGGTACAAGCCAGACGTATGACAATAATATTGATGACTTAAAAAAAAAAAACGGGGTACCTGGGTGGCTCAGTGGGTTAAGCCTCTGCTTTCAGCTCAGGTCATGATCTCAAGGTCCTGGGATCGAGCCCCACATCAGGCTCTCTGCTCAGCAGGGAGCCTGCTTTCCCCTCTCTCTGCCTGCCTCTCTGCCTACCTATGATCTCTCTCTCTCTGTGTCAAATAAATAAATAAAATCTTTAAAAAAAAATCTTGGGGAGTAGCACTGCTGAGCTCTCCACACCCCAGTCACAGCTGAGCTGAACCCCCCTGCCACTCTCCCATTTCATTTAAATCTCATTGTGAGGGTCACACAATTACTCATCCTTGTTTTACAGATGAGAGCCAAAGCCTAGAGGGGTTAAAATCCTGGCCCAGAGTCATAGAGCGTCAATAATCCTAAAGGCATGTGTGTACACACTCAAAGGGGCCATGACACTTTGCCAGGGCATGTCCCATTGCTAGTAAGCATACTCCTGACCGGGGCATCTGGGATCTCAGAATCCTTAATGGGTGGGGGAGGGGGTGATCCCTGGGTAACCCAACATGTCCACCAATCAGGTTCATGCTCAGGACAGGACCTTGAGGAGGGGGGTGTGGAAGCAGGTCCAGAAAGCAGTCCAGGCCCAGCGTCGGGGGAAGGTAGTCACAGCTGACCCAGACGGACCCCATTCACGTATGTTATGTGCTGTGTTAGCCCCAGGCCGGCACCGGGACACCTTCCTACACACACGCTGGGGGCACCCAGATAGGACCCGAGGCCCACACCTCCCAGCTCCTGGGCATGCCTGTGCACACAAGGATCCTGCCACGGTGCTCTTGCACATTCTCTCTCTCCTTCTCCCCTTCCCTGGCCCCTCCCCTCTTTCTCTGGGTCCAGGTCCAGGTTGTGGGGTCCTGACTGGGGCTGGAGAGCTGCCCCCTCCCCCCTAGCAGCTTCCTGCCCCCTCTCCTCCTCCCCACCTCTGCCTTCCTCTTGCCTGCTCCCACCACCCTCTCTCCTCTGAGAGGTTCTGAGTTCCCCTCAGTGGCACCAGCCACACAGGTGACAGGTCACCCTGCCTCAGGCACACACAGTCCTGCCTCCCATCCTGGAGTCCCTCATGGCCTCCAGACATCCATCAGCGGTTAGGCTGACCTGTGGCGTGACCAGAAGTGATGGCAGCGTCACTCAAGCTACACTTCTGGCCTGGCTGGCCTTGATGTCGCCATCCCCCTGTGGCAGCCCTGGGCCCGGGGGAGTTGTCGGAGGACGGAAGCTTTCTGGAGTCGGGGGGCAGTGCCCAGGGTGGGCATGGAGGATGGAGAGGGTGTGAGAGTGGAGGGGAGAAATGGAGGATGGGGTGAGGCAGGGGCAGGGCTGTGCCCCTGCAGGTAGGACTCCCACGGGGCAGGTCATGGCCCCCGTGCTTCTCCATCTCTGCCTCTAGCCCAGTGCCTGCCCGGCTGTTCCCTACGGCCTAAGGACACAGAGGGGGCAGGAAGCTAGGCAGCTTCTGGTGCAGACTTCCTGTGGTCTTGGGCCAGTCAGGACACCATGCTAGGCTCAGTGTCCCCATCCATTAAATGAAGCAAGATGAAGATGTCCTCAGGAGAAGACACAGGTCCTGGAGATGCCCACCAGGAACCAGGGGGACAGAGACCAACCACCCCAAACACCATAGGCTTACCCAGAGCCAGGCCCTTTCCCTCCTTGCCTCTAGCTCCTTCGCTTTGGTACTGTCGCTCTCCTCTGCTGCTCTGAGCCTAACTCAGAACACTCGCTTGGCAGGGTTTTGGGAAGAGAGGGTGAGGCTGGCCCTTAACTTGTGGTCTCTAGGCTGGAGTTGGTGCCTGTTCACGGCGGTCACCCAGGTCCCCAGTGCGGGCTGTTTCTGCCCTTGCTGGGGGGATGGCATGGAGGGGGTGCCTTCTTGTTCCATGACTTCCCTGGGAGCTTGGTCAGCTCCCATGTGCAGGTTGGAGAGTTGTCCATCCTCCTGGGCTGAAACTTGGGGGTGAGGCAGGGACTGTACTGATGCCCCAGGGGCAGCCTCAGTCTGGACCAGGCCCCATTCCTGGCCTCCCGGGGTCTGCTTGACTCTTCCTGAGCTGTGATCCTGCCTGTCTGTGCCTGGCCAGGCTGAGCTGCATTAATGAGCAATGAGGATGAGGGTCTCCTGACAGCAGGACCCGAGGGCTCTGGGGCACCTCCCCTCAGACTAGACCCAGGACCACCACCTCCCTCCTCAGCAGTGTGGGAGGTTGTTTAGGACCAGGCCCACCCCAGACTCTCAACAAGCTAGTCTAATACCAGTGCTTGCTTGGTCTGCTTCCTCTCTGTTCCTGTAACCCAGACAGGGCCATGCCCCTACCCACATCCCATTCCTGCCCTCAGCATAAGGTGCAGCAGGCTGCCCCCTCGGACAGCACTCCCTCACATCCTCACTCCCATCACTCCTTGAGAACAGGGTGTGTCTCCACCTTGCTAAGCCTCAGTTTGCTCATCTGTAAGTTGGGTACAATGATGTCCATGTCATGGGATTTTTGTGTTGCTAAAGTGAGATCGAGCGTACGTAATGCTTGGTGCAGGGTCTGTGTAAAGCAGAGCTGCACTAAAGGGGAGGGTCTTCATGATCACACCAGGCCACACATGGCTTATGGGAACCTCAGAGGTATCGGTCTGACATTCCCCATTCCCCCATTGTGGAATCTGAGACTTTGCAGGGTTACCAACAGGCCCGAGGTCATCCAGTTCTAGCCTGCGGCCACAGCTCCATTCCTATAACCCGTTCAACCCACACAGGGAGGTCCTCAGCCCAGGGTGACCAGTTTTGTCCCAGCTTTTCAGGGCTGTCTCACAGAGGGTCTGAACCCACCGGTCGCCAAGCACAGCTGCGTGGCTCAGTGTGACCCTCCAGAGAGGGCTCTGCTGGAGCCCCCTTTGCCCCCCCTCTCAACACACCCCTCTCCCAGGTGGGGAGGGGCAGCAGGCTGTGGCTGAATTCATTCCCCTTCTGTCTGTACTGTATGGGGATCCCTGAGGTCGGGCAGAGACTGCAGCAGCCAGGACCTGGCCAGAAGCCGCGGGGCTGCCGGGCCAGCGGAGGCTGCAGCTCCATTTTGGAATTCCAGGCACATCCAGAGGCTGCCGCAGAAGCTGCGGGGCTGAAGCCAGGGCCCGGGCTGCACGGAGGGCCGGTAGAGGCCAGAGCAGAACCGCCCCCACCCCACAGCACCTACGACAGCACCTACGACAGCACCTACGACAGTGCTTAAAGGACCCCCACCCCACCTGCTCTCCAGCCTCCTGGGGGCCTCCTCCCCAGGGCTTACGGGATCACAGCTCAGTTCAATGGCTCAGTGCCTCAACCTCCCTTCTGTTGCTCAAAAGATGGGGGCAAAGAAGCCCTCCCTCCAAGGCTCAAATGAGGTGACGTGTGCCTGGAACAGAGCCTGGCTCACAGGGAGGGGAATCCATGCAGGTGCCTCATCCCTGACTCAGGCGACCTGAGAGCCCTGGAGCAGGTGTCACGGCTTAAACGTTCCAAGGTAGCCTGTGGTGACGGGGGACTCATCACCTGATCGCTGGGTTGTCCTCCTGGTCCCGCAGCTTGTGTTTCCGTCCCCCAGACCCACAGAGTGCACAGTCCAGAAGTTCCATTCTCCTCCTGTTGGGAAAACAAAGGATTTGCAGGCAGCCCGGCCTGGAGGCAAGGAAGGGACAAATGTCTTCTGGAGGTCCTGCCCAGCCCTCACCTTCTCAGGACCTAGACAGGTAGGGGAAGCAGTGGACTAATGCTGTGTGGAGACTGGGGAAATGGCCAAAGAGGGAGAACATGAGGGCAGGTCCCAGTGATCACCAAATGGGTCCCTGTGGGGTTGTGGTTGCTGTCAAAGTGGCCACCAGCCCTTCCTGGAGGACATCAGCCTCACGCCTTCCCAGAAAGTCTGGGAACTAAGCAGGGAGCGGCAAAACAGCTCTGTGAAGCGCAGAGCCCACTCCCCTCACTGCAGCCCTCATCAGCACCCACAGGCCGGGCATGGTCCCCCAGTGGCCTCCACGGGGGTGGGGGGTGGGGGGTTGGGCAACAGGGTATAGGACTCAAGGTGAAGTGTGAGCAGGCTCCCCAGAGGAGGGGAGCTCTGAAAGCCCCATGACTGGAGAGACAAGAGGCTTGAGTTCCAGAGAGGAGAGAGAGAGGACCGGGAAGGGCCACAGATATGGGACATAGGCCCAAGCAGTGGGGAGCTGGTGGGCATGACTAGAGCAGTTCTTCCTGTGGGAGGGAACGATCCACTCAGGGGACATTAGTCTCTGGGACTGATGTGAACCGAGGATGGGTGGCTTCAAGGGTCACAAGACTCAGGTCCTGCTTCTAGACGTGGTGCCCCCATCCCTCACCACGAGAGGGGTACTTCCAGAGGAACAGTGTTCTTCCCCACAGCTTGCAGAACTGCCATGCCCCACCCACCTGTAGCCCCAGAGAAGGCCTGGTCTGCTGAGTCCCGCAGAAGCTTCTAGACCCCACGGAGTACCCCAGCTGGAGGGCACTGGAAGGACCATCCTGGGAGTAAAGGGAGGGTTCTGCTTCATCGGTTCATTGGTTGAGGGCCTCTGGAGCCCATCAGAAGACACAGAACTCAGGTCCCTGAGGGAGTCTGTTTGACAAAGGTGGCCCAGGGACCGGGTAAGTTTTGATGGCTGTATGTCTGCAGCCCTTCGTCATACAGATGCGGAAACTGTATGGGGAACTCTCCAAAGATCACAGAGCAAGTTAGAGGCTAACTGCTTCTACTTTCCTTCAAGCAGAGATTTTCCTAGGGCAGTTTCCCAGACCGGGAACTGCGTGCGGGATTAAAGGTTATGTGTATTTTTAGGCCTTTTGACTCAAGTCGTCAAATGGCCTCCAGAAAGCATCTCCGGGTCCCCTGCCCCCAGTGGGCTGGGCAGTGAGGCCAATCCGAAGGGGAGGAGCTACCCCATCCCCGCCCTGGCAGCTCAGTCTTGGCCTGAGACTGAGTCACCTGAGCTTTGCCCTGTGGTAGAAGAGCCCACCTGTGGGGACATTCAGGACCTGGGGGACAACCTGGACCGAACTTCCCTGGACCTCAGTTTCCACCCATATAGTAAAATGGGGACCTGGTGGAGGAGTTTGGAGAGCTCGTGGGAAGTCTCCAGCTCTGAGCAAGGGTCCATGCTGGCCCCAGACACTCAGGAAGCAGAATGCTCCTGGGAAGGGGAGGGTGGCTGAGCCCACTGGCCGCTGGCTGAGGGCCCAAAACTACCCCAGCCCAGAGTTCGGGCTCAGAGCTTCAGGTCCCTCGTGGCAGCCTCAAGCTTTCTGTCCCCTGAAGGGACACAACTCAGGGGCTGCCTCGGACTTGAGGTTCTGTAGAACTGTCTGTCCTCAGAGTCCAGGACTTGGGATTTGGGGGCTGGAGTTATGGTAGGGGCTCAGCCCTTAAGTCCTCCCAGGGTCCCAGGCCCGAGTAGGCTGGGGGAGACCTTGGACACGAAGGGTTTGGGGGCTGGCGATCAGGAAGATGGGTAACCTGGCACCCTCTAACCCCACCCCCCACCACATGTTCCTGGGAGCCCAGGAGAAGGGGTGCCAGGGAAGGCAGGCTCCAGGGAGGGCTGGGCTTGGCATTTCCTGCCAACGGGTGCCAGGCTCCGGTCCCCTGAAGGCATGATTCTTTAGTCTTAGTCAGAGGAAGTGAGGCAGGGCAAATGGGCAATGTGTGTGCAGGGCCGCCAGGCACGGCAGGCAGGGGTGGGAGGACGGCGGCAGTCAGAGCCAGGGAGCAGCCCAGGCCCTGCACCTCCCTGACTGCTATGCCACCAAGGCTGCCCTCAAGAGCCAGCGGACCACCCCGCACTGGGGCAGGTCCCTGGAGACCAGGCCCCTGCGGTGACCAGCCCCTGATTCCAACTCCGTCTTACCCAGGTGCTGAGTCTCTGCTCTATTGCTCACCTCCCGTGTGGCTTACACTCGTCACTTCAACCCTCTGAGCCTTGGGGTTCTCATCCATGAAGTGGGAAAATTGGGGAACCCATATGCCCCTGGCCTTCCCCTGCCCTAATATCAGTTTGACCCACCCCCGGGGTCCTGTGGAAAGAGTGGAGCAGGGTAGAGTCTCTGTCCTCCTTGAGCAGAAGGGGCACTCCTGGGACCTCTCAAGAACTGGCTGCTCCGGGCGCCTAAGTGGGTTAGTCGTTGAGTGTCTGCCTTTGGTTTAGGTCATGATCTCAGGGTCCTGGGATCGAGTCCCTCATCGGGCTCTCTGCTCAGCAGGGAGCCTGCTTCTCCCTCCCACTCCCCCTGCCTCTGTTCCCTCTCTTGCTGTGTTGCTCTGTCAAATAAATAAATAAAATCTTAAAAAAAAAAAAAAAAGAACTAGTTGCTCCAACAGTTTTTATTGTGTAATTATGCCCAATAGCGATTCCCCCCACCGCCCCCACCCTCCCGTTCTCAGTTTTTGCCCAGCTCTCTGCATCCCCACCTTTAGCTGGGTACCAGACCAATCAGCCTCCCTGCCCTCCATCGGCTGGTGGTTGATCAATACCACAGCTGTCTACAGGCTCAGGCTGTGGGCACCTGCCCCAGGCCACTCCCCAGCCCCAGCCCCTGCTTCCAAGTGTGCCTTGGGTCCCTGATGTCCGGGTTCTCAGGCTTTTCTATGACCCGGCTCTGACTGCAGCAGGTAGAAAAGGCAGTTTCTGTCTTGGCCCCTGGTCTGGGACCTCTTCCCCAAGGTCCCACCCCTCTCCCACTGGAGAAGCTTAGCAAAGCCTGGCCAGATAGAAAAAAGAGGATGCCTGGGGGTTCAGGACTCCAACCTCCAGCCTCTGACAAAGGGAGGCGGGAGATTGAGGCTGTGCGTGCCAAGAGAGAGCCCTGGTCATCTTGGCCTCTGTACAGACAGGACAGCAAAGGTGGCCTTGAGCTAGCTCACACCATGGAAGGTCCCTGGGAGTAGAGGCTGGGAAGGGGCCTGGTGAAGACTGAACTGGAGAGACCTCATTGTTTTCCCCTTGGGCCAGGGTCCCCTCCCTGCCTCTGCTCCCACAGGCTGGAGCAGGGACACAGTGGGGACGTCTTACCCCTCTGGCTCCTACTCACCCAGCCCCCTTTCCACAGATATGGGGACTGAGAGTCCAGGAGGGAAAGAACTGGGGGCACCACCTGGTGCCCTCATAGTGGCTGGCTCTGCCCCAGCTCTGAGCTGAAAGGGAGAGGTAAGGAAGGCCAGAAGGGTCTCCAGGACAGCCGGGACCAGGCCAGGTAGTGAAGGTTTCGGGCTCTGGCCAGGCTGGGTAGTCGGCCTCTCTGCCCCGGGCCTAGCTGGGTGGGGGCAGCCGGGCTCAGGCTGGCGGGCTGTTGATCCAGCCCAACAATGATGAAATGGCCCCTTTGTCCTGCGGCGCCAAAGTTACTGTGACTGGAGGAGGCGTGACGTGAAAGGGTCATTGTTCCCACTTGGGCGGCCACTCAGGGAGCTGAAGGACCGACCCAGAGCGGGCTCCATGCCAAGGCCGCAGCCCCGCCTGCAGCCTGCGGCTGTCAGTGGCCTGGGCTCTCCGACTCCTACCCCGCAGGGCCGGCCTGAGCACAGGGGTCCTCCCGCACAGCATCCTGTCCCCCTCCCTCTTCTGCGCTCTGCAGCTGGAATGATACTGGGAATCATGAATGGGATGCACCCGCAGTGTGGGGGGCTCTGCTCTTTGCATACATGGGAACCGTGTGAAGCAGGATGCCTGCGGGCTTGGGGGATAAAGAAGGTATTTTGCCCTGGGGCCAGCAACCTGTCAGTGACATTCACATCCTAAGGCTGTGGCTTCAAGGAACCCCTCCCCCAACCTTCCAGATGAGGAGAGAGAGTCCCAGAGAGGGGAACTGGGTGGCCCTGAGCCACGCAGCAGGAGCTGTTGGCTGATGGACCTCCATTCCCTCTGGACCGTTGAAGCCCCCTCCTTGCCAGTCCCCTTCTGCCACGCCCTCCAATCCCTTCTCCCCTGAGCAGCAGACCCTGAGATCTCTCCAAAACCCAAACCTGACCAGATCCCTCCTTGGCTTCCAACCTGTCGTGGCCTCCCCCATCCAGCACCAAAGGTCAAGCTTTGGTGCTGGCGTCCAAGGCCTTCACTGTGCCATCGCTGTCAGACGGGGAGCTCTGTCTATAGTGCGGGGCATCCCTCAGCCTCTGTGTGGGAGCACGGAACCCAGCAGGGACTACTTCCCGTCTCCAGATCCAGCCTTCACTCCTTGCTCCCACAGGTCCTGCCCCCTCGAAGGATCCCCTTCTCCGCGGCTCCTCCAGATCCCATTGCCTCCAGCCTCTGGAGTCCAGGAAGCCATGTGAAGGTGTTCAGGAGGGGTTTGGTCCAGGCCCAAATTGGAGCCCCTTCTCCTCACCTCGGAGGCCCAACTGGCTCCGGGGCCTAGAACTTATTCTCCTCCCCAACTCGCCACTGCCCCCAGCAGCTGGCATCAGGCTCAGCCTGACCCAGGCTAATTAAACCCTCCCTCAGCCCTGGCGAGGCTCTGGCTCTAGCTCTAGACTTTTTTCCCTGGAGGGATGGAGCTAATTAACCGAGAGGGTTTAATTAATCAATTAGCGTGGCCTCCAGACCCCTCTACTTAGCTGTGGCAGTAGCAGATATTTATAAACAGGAGTTCCAGACCCTTCTCTGGCTGGCTGGGACTGAAAGGGAAAGCAGGCGATCACGGTGGGCACAGAGGCGGTAAGAGACCCAGCCAGTGGCGCTGAGGGGCCCAGGGCCACCTCCTGTGCACAACCATAGGCCTGAGCAGCTGCAGAATTGCAACACCTGGGCACATAAGTTTCCACAGTGAGGCGTATACCCCAGGTCCACCTCTACGGGCATGGGTCACGCAGGCCTGACATCCAGAGCCAGGCAAGTTTCCAGAAGTGCCCCCAGACAAGGGCCAGAGAGCTGATGATGCCCGGCTGGACCTAGCGCAGTGGCTAGTAAGGTCTCCAGGAGATGGGGCTGCACAGAAGTCCATGGGAGCTAGAGGAGGCCCCAGAAGTCCAGCTGAGGGAAGAGGTTGGGAAGGCTTTCTGGAGGAGGAAGCATTTGAGCTTAGCTCAGGGAAGGAGTAGGAGAGGTAGCCAACTGAAGGGGCTATAGGTGATGCTAGTATTCTTGGAGGAGGAAATAGCATATGCAAAGCCCCAGGGACAGGAACAGTAGGAGGTTCTCCACCACAAGACATCCCCTTCTCTGGGAAGCCTCCCAGATGACCTTACCTATTAGAATTGGTGTCCCCCAGTCTCTGCCTCTCCAGCCTACACACTCCAGGACAGCCCAGATTCAACACTCCTCCCCAAGCCTCCTGACCTACTGCCAGCTCTCCTCCTCTACCTCCCTTCCCCGTCCTGAAGAACCCACAGATGCATCCCAATCCCTTCCAAAAGGGGGCTATAGACTCCCTCCTCTGAGATGCTGCTTTCCTGGGGTTGGCACAGGCAGGAGCCCAGGTGGGATCTGGATTGGGTAGTATTGAGGGCTCAAAGCTAATCTTTGCCTCTCAGGCCTGGGTTAGTTGAGAGGAGGGACTCCCGATCTAGCCAGACCTGCACCCCGACCCCAGAGGGGCACCTTCCAGGCTTCGCTGCTCTGTCTTGGCTTCTTCCTTGGTTCATCGGGGATAATCCAGCACCTCCCTCTGAGGGTTGCTGAGAGGATCTGTTGAATTTATCATGTAAATTCGGCAGGGCACCCTGGCCCAGAGCAACAGTCACATACGTGCTTTGCTATTATTACTCTTACTGCCCGAGGAGGAGACACTCAGCAAAACTCCCAGGCAGGGCAGCCATGAGGGACCGCTGGAGCTGGTGAGCCAGGCAGGGGCTCCCACTGAGGGATGGTTCAGCCCCCAGTGCTTTGCCGGGTCCCTGCTGGGTGCCTAGCACGACCGACATTCGGCTTCTCCGAATCAGCTACAACATCAACCAAACGTAAAAGATAAACGATCCTGCTTTCCTTTCAGAAACCAAGTGGCAAAATGGAGACAGGTGTTTGCCCCAGAAATGCCACTTTTGGGCACGAGGCCCAGAGAAAGAGCCTTGTCCCGTCAGGAAGACTAAAGACAACCCGAGTGCCCAGAGACCAAGGAGGGGTAGTGGTGTCCAGCCCCTCTCTTTCTCAGGGGCAGAGGAGAGAGCTGCGAGGCCTGGCTCTAGGGATCTGAGGGAAAGCATGAGGCAGGTCTCTGCTCCTGCTGTGCCGCGACTTGGAGCGCGGCCCGAGCACCTCCTCCCTACCCTCTGCGGAGGAGAGAAGAGAAGCAGCTCCAGCCAGCCCAGGTCTCAGGCGCCCAGGTGAGGAGCTGAGGATGGGCAGGACTTGGGCATTTGGGGGACTGGTGAGGAGGGACTTTGGACAATATGGGGTAACAAACAGTCTGAGCAAAGAAATAGAGTGAGAGGGAGGGGTGAGCTCAAAGCCCTTTCTGACAACCCCAGGAAGACATCTAGATTCCCAGATCAAAGCATCCTTGGGCAGGCTGGGACAGGGAGGGGCAGGCCATAGCGGTAGAACCAGGCACCAGGGCTCACCTGGGAGCAACACTCTAATTTCTCAGCCTCTCAGGACCAGGGGACACTGTGAGAGAGTCCTCTAGGCAGGTAGATGGAAGGAATAAGTGTCCTTAAGGGGCTGTAGCAAAGGAGTCTACTGGAGCAGAGAGGGGCCTGGCCTGGCCCATCCCTCCCCAGCCAGGCCCCCTGCCCAAGGCCCTCCAGCCCTGAACTCCTGCCTTCCCCTTGTAGGCAGGATATTGGCTCCTAGGCCACTCCTGATGCCAGGCTGTCCAGCCCTTGGGATAGAAGTGAAGATCTGGGCCATAATCCCTAAGTTCTGAGTCTGAAGGCTGGGTCCATCGGAGTCATTCTCATTTTTCACCTGTGCAAACAGGGAACCTGGGGACTGGATAAGAAGGAAGCCTGTCTGGGATCACACATCCAGCCATCAGCAACAGCTGGCCATGGGAGGGTGGTCACTGGTAAAGTGGCATCATCATGACTCACATTCCCAAGGCCTCACTAGGAGGAAGTACTGTTTTCATCCTGCTTTCCCCTCTTGGACCCACAGTTCTTTTGTTGTTGTTGTTGTTGTTTAAGATTTTATTTTTAAGTAATGTCTACACTGAACATGGGACTCGAACCCACAGCCCCAAGATCAAGAGTTGCATGCTCCCTCAACTGAGCCAGCCAGGCACCTACCCTGGGACCCACGGTTCATGTCTCTGATGTACAGAAGAGAAAAGCAAGGCTCTGAGAGGGACCATCAGAGCTGTGCTGTCCCAGGAAAGTCTGCAGTAGGAGGGAGGACCGTGGTGACCCCTGACTCTTTCTGGGTGTTTGACATGTGGGTACACATTGCGGGGGGCAGGTGAGGGGGAACTCAGACTGCAGTGGCCAGGGTTCCACATGTCCTGGCAAAGACCCATGGTGGCGCCTTTCGGGTCATGGACGTGGAGTCAGACAAGCTGGGAATTTTTTTTTTTTTAAGATTTTATTTATTTATTTGGCAGACAGAGATCACAAGTAGGCAGAGAGGCAGGCAGAGAGAGAGGAAGGGAAGCAGGCTCCCCACTGAGCAGAGAGCCTAATGTGGGGCTTGATCCCAGGACCCTGGGATCATGACCTGAGCTGAAGGCAGAGGCTTTAACCCACTGAGCCACCCAGGCACCCCGGGAATTTCTTTTTTAAAATATTTTATTCATTTATTTGACAGAGAAAGAAAGATAGAGCGTAGAAGGTGGGGGAAGCAGGAGAGTAACAGGGAGCCTGTTGTGGGGCTTGATCCTAGGACCCTAAGATCATGACCTGAGCTGAAGGCAGATGCCCAACCAACCGAGCCACCCAGGTGCCCCAAGCTGGGACCTTCTGTCTACACAACAGGCCCTGCCTCCCATGAGCTGTCTCCCTCACTGCTCATTCTGCAGGTGTGCCTCACCCTCTCCTTGTCCACGGGGGTCTACCCCCCCACCCCTGAGTGACCATGGTGCTCAGCCTCCTCTCTGTCCCCTGTTCTGCACATTCCCCTTGAGGGTGTTCTCCACTAAGTAGCTAGGGGATCTTTCTAGTGACAACCAGCCACTGTCAGCTGTCAACTTCAAGCTTGTTAGGGCTCCCTGGTTCTCTGGACAGCACCTGGTCCTCCCCAGCCCGTCCAGCCCTGGAGAAGGGGCTGCAGCTTCTCCTTTGCCTGCAGCAGAGGTGTAAGGACCGTGGGGCCGTGGAGCGGGTCGATGGAGCTCCTACAGATGCACAGAAGCCACAAGGTAGCTGATGCCCTTGAAGGTATGTGACGGGGGCAGCCCGGGGAAAGGGGTTGGCTGCCTGAGCAAAGGGTGTTCCAGCATGCACTGGAGTCCCTGGTTGCCTGTGGAGGCTCAACTGACCCAGCCAGAGACAATGGGGCTGAGGCCCCTTGAGAAGTGTTAATGATGGTCTTTAATGGCCCTGCCTGGGAGGGGATGACCTCACCCCGCCCGCGCCGTAATGAGAAGAGGCTGGAGTCAGAGGCAGGCGGCTCCTCCATCACATGGGACCTGCTTGGGCTTGTCCTGTCTGAGAAATGAGGGGGCCGTGTGTGTGTGTGTGTGTGTGTGCACGTGCGCGCGTGCGCGCGCGCGTGCACGCACACATATATGACTCTGGTCCTTCACAGGGCTGGATAGAGAAGGCTCCCAGCCTGAGGAGGGAGGCCGGACCTGGATGAAAAGACTCAGAGCAGCAGCGTGGGGAGGCCTAGCTTCCTCCCTATGACCCCATCTAAGCCTCGCTTTCCCTATCTCCATGGGGTTGGAGGGAGCAGGGCCATTCTGAACCGTCTCCAGGCTTTCAGGTCTGCCGGGGATCAGGAATCAGATGGGACCAACCCCAGTAGACCTCTGGGAGGAGGTGAAAGGGCTGTGCTCCAGTGGGGTCCAGAACAAACAGGGGAAATAGATCAATCAGGACCCAGACTACCCCTGCGCAACCCAGGCTCCAGGGACACCTGGCTCCCACGTCAGGCTTTCCAGCTTCTGTTAAGAGTTTGGTGTGGGTGCTGGTGTCCCAGCCACATCCAGACTGACATGGAAGGTAGCCTGATGTAGACATGGTGTCTGGAAGCAGGTCTGAGTGTGTCAGGCAGCAGGGGGGTAATAGGGGAGGGCACACGTCCCAGCACGGGTTCGCTGCCTGCCTTTGCCCTGCCCCATACGTGTGGGATGACTATGTTTGCATCCTGGAGAGAGGCCCTGGGTGGGGGGGCAGCCCCTCTCCTGAGTGCTGCCTGTCCCTCTCCCAGGCTCAGAGCAGGGCTACCCTAGGAAAATGTTCATCTCTTTTGTGGTCAACTTGTCAGACGCCCTGCAGCGGGGACTGCTCAATAGTGTGGCAAGTTCTTTCTCGTGTCCAGCCTTAGTCACTCCTGCTGTTGCACCTGATTCATTTATCAGAGGACAAGCTGAGGGCCCCATTATCCTGCCACCCAGCCTGACATCACCAAACTGCCCTCGGGCATGTTCCCACTCCTGGGGCAGCCCAGCCGACACAGGAAATGGCTGCGGGATGAATGTGCCCATGAGTGAGTGGCTCAGATCTTCTTCCCATGAGAAGGCTGGGAAGTGGCTAAGACTTGGAGGGAGGGGGGCGGCTTCTGGGGCCTGGGCTGAGATGGAGACAGAAACAGGAATCCAAAGGGAGGCAAAGAGGGGATCAGGAGGAAAGATGGGACTGAGAACACATGGACTAAACAGATCCACCTCAGAGAGCGAATGTTCCAGAGCTCAGGGGACACTGGCATCAAGGGCTTCAGCCAAAGGTGGCCTGGGCCCAGCAGGAAAGGACAGCAGAAGCAGGGTAGAATAACAAGAGCTCAGAGAGGACTATGAGGCGGGAACCCAGGAGCCATGGAACAGGCATGTTCCCACTCCTGGGCCATCCAGAGTAAGCATGGCCCAGCCCGGAGTCAGAGAGTGAGGACCCCCAGTCCCAGCTGCCCAGCTGTGACCAGGTCCCCTGTCCCCACTGGAGAGAAACTGAAGGAAACCCACAGCCAGGCGTGGTGCTGAGGTGTGAACTTCCTCAGATGAGGACACAGAGGGTCACTGAGGCCGCCTGGCCTGAGGTGGCCCAGGAGGTCAAGCCACCTCGTCCTCTATTCGAGGAGCCGCCTTGGGAGGCAAGGCTGCTCCCACCCCCCAGCCTGTGCTTGGGCACGCTGGCACTGCCAGGCACTCACTCAGCCTGTCAAGAGCCCAGCCCCCAGCCCGGCACCCGCGGGCTTCCCCAGCCCTGGCCAAGGGCAGCGAGAGTGAACAAAGGCCCAGTCTCTGCCTGCTCGGGCCCCCACCCCCTTGCCCGCCCCTGGCACAGAGAGACCAGGGCCTGGAGGGAGCACCCGCCTCTTCGCCGAGGCCGTGAGGAGCCCCCGTCCCTCTCCTGCGGGTCTGCTGACTGCGCAAGTGTTCCCCCATTCTAGAGATGGGCAAGCTGAGAGGGGCAAGGAGCTGGTAGCCACAAGTCTGGGATTAGAATCAAGGTTCCTTTGTTTGAAGCTGGACAGCCCAACTGGGAGTCTTTGAAAAGGGGCCAAGTTGCCCTTACCCACCACCATACCTGCAGCCAGCCCAGTGTGGACACAGCGGAAGGGATAAAGCCAGATGAGAGGCAGAGATGAGGAAACTGAGTCAGCACCTAGGCCCCGACAGGGCCTAGGCAGAGGCAAAGGAGACATAAAGCCCTCCGGAGTCTCTGTTCCCCGTTCTGGAGCTCCGTTCCACATGGAGCTATGCCCCCACGGAGTGCCTCACACCCCCAGGCCATGGCCACCACCGGTCTCCAGTCCCCTTCCCTCTTTCTTGCTCCCTGCTTCCACCCAGGTCCTGGCCTGGAGCCCCCAGAGGGGCCCCACATGGTGAGGGGGCTCTCACTGGCTCTGGAGAAGCTGGGCAAGGCCCCCGGTTCTCCCCTGCAGGCCGACCGGGAAATGAATAGAACATGCTCATCGTGGCCCAAACACAGAAGGCACTGGGTATCTCGTACCATTGGTTCTGCTTCAGAGTTGGAAACAGAGGCTTAGGGAAGCTTGAGGGAACTGAGGGCCGCCCAGCTCCTGAGGAGCAAAGTGGGGCTGACCCGTCACCAGCCAGGTTGCAAGTCCCACTGGCTTCCCAGGGATTATGGAGGTAGGGGAGGGTGGGAGTTGGGCAGAAGGCGGAGGTGACCAATGCACAGCCCCCGATCTACTCACAAGAGAGGCAAGAGGAGAAGGTCAGTGCCCCCAGGGCCTGGTCAGGAATCTGAGGCCCTGGGGCAGCTCTGGCCAAGGCCCAGTGGACAGCCCTGGGCCATTCAGGGTGAGTGAGGGCTGGCTCAGTTGTATGACCTTGGTCCACAAAACCTCTCCAAGCTTCCATCTCCCGTCAACCAATCAGCAAAAGCCCACGGAGAAAAGTCGCGAGGTCCCTGCCTGCAGTGTGTCAGGGCTGGGGCAATGCCACCCTTCCCTTCCTCCCCACCAGGCTGGGCCCCTCCTCCTCCTGGCTTAGTGGACTTCACACAGAACAGGTGCTAGGACGCCTCCCGCCTCTCCTCCCCACTGCCAGTCCCTTATTGGACATCACACTTTGTTTTAAAGAAAAAATAATATTTATTTGCAATATAAACAAAGTCCCGTTGCTGGTTCGGGATATATATATATATATATATATATATATATGTATGTGTGTGTGTATATGTAGGGTCACAAATTTTCCTTCATAAGGTCATAAAGCAAAACTGGCCACCCTCTTCGCATACTCTCACGTACACAAATCTGATGCATCTTTCTGGGGTTTTCTTTTTAAAGGTAAAAAAGAGAAAGAACCATGTACAGCATGGAAGCTTTTTGTCAATTTCTCGACTGTGGCAAGATTTTAATCCGCT